>JAQGBT010003458.1:0-19553 GCA_034698585.1 Disparrhopalites patrizii | reverse complement strand
CGCTCTCTCTCCTCTCTCTCTCTGTTTCGCTTTCTCTCGCTCTCTCTCCTCTCTCTCTCTCTGTTTCTCTTTCTCTCGCTCTCTCTCCTCTCTCTCTCTCTGTTTCTCTTTCTCTCGCCTCTCTCTCTCTCCTCTCAGTTTCTCTTTCTCTCGCCTCTCTCTCTCTCCTCTCGGTTTCTCTTTCTCTCCTCTCTCTCTCCTCTCTCTCTCCTCTCTTTCTTTCTCTCTCTTGCAAGTTTTTATCTCTCTGGATCGTTCTCTCTCCTCTCTCTCTTGCATGTCTATGTCTCTCTGGATCTTTCTCTCTCCTCTCTCTTGCATGTTTATGTCTCTCTGAATCTTTCTCTCTGTCCTCTCTCTCTCTCTTGCATGTTTATGTCTCTCTGGATCTTACTCTCTCTCCTCTCTCTCTCTTGCATGTTTATGTCTCTCTGGATCCTTCTCTGAGGCTGTCTGCCTCTCTCTTTCACCTCTCTGCCTCCTTTTCTTAGGCTCTGTGTCTCTCTCTTTCACCTCTCTGTCTCCTTCTCTTTCACCTCTCTGTCTCCTTCTCTTTCACCTCTCTGTCTCCTTCTCTTTCACCTCTCTGTCTCCTTCTCTGAGGCTCTCTGTCTCTCTCTTTCACCGCGCTCACCTCACCGTCTCCCTCTATCCCCCTCTCGGACAGGGAGAGAATGATGGACGGGCAAGGGCTCTCTTGATGATGAGGTAGTAGCTCAAGAAAAGTAATTAGTCCCGTAATTACTCCTGCTATTTTGACTTCAATGCTAGCCTCCGGCTCCCTCTCAACTATTAGGAATGATACCCATATAAGCACAAGTCTTATCCCTACCCATATGTATATACATACATATATGTATATATGTGTCTCTCCTTTTGTATTTGATGTTGCTCTCCCAGTTATTTGACTCCCCATCCCCCCACCGTAACACACGCACTCCGGCCTCACCTGAAGGGAGAGTCTCTCTTTTTCCTATAACGAGGAAGGAAGCACAAGGTGAACTCAAAGTGTCTCTTATAATTTAGCCACTTTTAAGCCCGTACATATGGATATCTAATGTGCATATATACCCAAGTACTTCACTTCACTCAGGTTTATTTCTTTTGATTTTCCCCCCCTTTCTTATTTGATTTGAACAGTGACCACTTTACCCCCTCTTTGCACTGAGATCGTATCACTTGTTTCATTTAGTGTCTTGTCAAAAAAGAACAAGTGATAATCGATGCTTTGCCAAATGCATTATGTATTTAATCAGCTTTAATTCCTTCACATATTTGACTCATGTAAATTCCAGTGTGTGTATACACTTTATGTACATACACAGGTTCAAAATTCTAACATTCTTATACTAATATATACGCTAAAAAAAACAGTTCATTTGCGTATGAATACGCTTTTGAGCTAGAAAAATCCCTGCGTTGCATAAGCCAATAAAGGAGGTATTAATTTTATTTTAAATGCCATGGTTTAAAGTTCTCTTAGCACAATGTTACATACGTTCTTACAATTAGTGAGCCTTTAAGGTGTAAAAGTCTTGTCAGGATTACACTGTCACTTATTTTTACTAGCCTCTGAAATGTTTCTGGTGGATTGAACATGTCCAATGATTGGGGTTAGCACATGAATGTATACATTCATGTATACACTTTGGTACTCTTTTGGTCTCATACCCTTCCAAAATCCATTGGTCACACTAATCCCGATGTCCTCAAAATCCTGTGGTGTTATTAAAAGTAATAATGATCATGTATTAATTATTGCTATCATTGTTGCTCCTGGAAAGGGACATGCATTTTTGTTTTGTTGGAGGTTTATATGGAATTGAGAAGTTGAGGAATGTAAATGGTATATTCCCTCCCCCATTAAAAAAATATATAATATATGGTTTGACAGGAGCTCCATGGGGAAAAATGGGGTTCATCACATTATTATTATTATAGACAAAGAATTCCTAATAAATGGGATGATTGCCGTCATAACCGTTACCTTTTAATTTTTAGGCTCCTCTCACGTATATTATGACCCGACGGAGCTATCACACGCACATTGAACGTATGTATGGAGGTGATTATTTAATAATAAAATAGTGTTCTTCCTCTGCACAGCCCATATGCATCTGTAGTTTATATGGATACTGGGGACATAATCGTACGAATATTATCACACAGAGTGGACAGGGAGTTTTTTATTTTTATTTTTTTTGAAGATGGAATGATGAGGCACACCCTGAACCCATGACCTGCATCCGGACACATTGTCCTAACTCAAACAACAATTCACTTTCCTATATGCTTCTACAGATATACTCAATCCATGTGTTTTTAATCATTATAATCAGGATGAAATAGGACTTGCTATTAAAAGAGATTAACCACGCTGGCAGCCTCTTGCTCAACACTGATTGTCACTGGGATTGAGTTTACATTGTTATTATTGTTGCTCCTTTTTTTTTTTTTTTTTTTTTACTACGCTCAGTTAAATACCATCGACTTGTCCCTCATGCAATTGTATGAAAGGACCCTGTTTTTTATAGATATGTGTTCTCAATATGTTATAATGCTCTGAAAAGGACATCGAAAGCAAGAAAAGTGGCATCTGTAAAAAAAAAAAAAAAAAAGGACACAGACTAACATATTTTTATCCCCATTTAAAAAGACCTAAATTACATAGTAGAATGGACAGCAGGATTTTGATCCTTGTTTTTATTTCTTTTGTTATTATTACGTCCACTTATTCATTATTTTTTCAAATGCCCTCCTACCCGTCTTTACGGGGAAATATAACAAGAGTTGGATGAGGATGAGGGCTGGATCTGTCCACCGTTTGTTTTGTATGGGAAGCAATCACTGTCCGAAGCGTCCTCTGGAGTTTGTGCCATTCTTGTGAAAGCTCCTCCTTGAGTTTCATTGAGTTAAATAGACTAACTTTGACGTCCTGTATCTTTAGAGAACATTGAAAACGTAACAGAGTAACACTTAGCAGCACTTACCAAACTGTAATTCCCAATTAACGGGATATGATTGCTCTTTTGGTACACTTCTTCGGAGACAAGTAGAAATAACATTTGGTCAAGGGTACAGTTTACAGGGCAAAAAAAAATGGAAAGAGGAATTTTGATATGACACTGATACATTTTTTTTTTGTATTTGTTAGTAATTTTGATAAATATCACATTCCAATGAATGGTGGACGGGCGTTATTTATTTGATACTTTTATTTATGAATAGGATAATAATACAGTTATAAGTACATACTCGAATGTTTTTTTTTCCCCTGAGTTAATTTTTCTCCCTCAGCTGGGCTGTCAATCAACAAGGTCACTAAAGACCTTCTGATTTCTCTGAGTCAGACGTGAATGGTGGGAATGTTGAAGACACCCACTATTGCGGCCATTTCCTAATTAACCACTCTCTCCCCGTAACAATGTCTCTGTACGCACAATTTTATGCTGGCAGGATCATTTTCTGTAACACTTATCTTGAAAGACCGATAACCTTGTGCAAATAAGTGAGAATCTAAAGAGCAGGTCCAAGACATGGAATTGATTTTTTTTTGTTTGAATTAGCATGGTATTATTGCCCGTTTCTTTCTGTTCTTCTCTTTCATATCCTTTGCCTTATTTTATGCTTACACTACACTCTCTTGACAATTTTTATCAACCCTTTCCGAACCTGCACCTGTATCCATGTTTTGGATCCCCGCCCACACACACACCAAAATAATTGGTTTCCGCCGATAAAAAAAAAAACACAATTACTTGGTATTCAATTGACGTTTTCTGCATCTATGAAAAATTACCCAAGAACCTGTCATCTCACCCACTTTGATCTTTATTAATTGCCACCCCTGTACTATGTATACATTGCTGATTGCGAAGAGAAATGATATTGTTGTGTTGCGGAGGTCTAGTATAATCATATAATTCATGGAAATTGAAAATGAATCTGGCACTGAAAATAGGACCAAAAATTATGGGCAAATTGAAAGTCACTTGAGCTTTCCTTTTGATGGTAGTTCCTCCCCTTTGGGCACATTTTGTCACAGAACCTTGAGGGAATGAAAAGACACTAATGTAATTATCATGAACCACCAAGAAGTTATCTATGTTCTTTTTGCAATGGGAAATAAAATAGTTCATATTATCATATATTATCTTTATAGAAAAAAATAAAATGATGATTATTTCCTTTTCTTTCTCTTTGCAGTCCCTCGGTCACGTGAGCGGATGTCACATGAACCCAGCGGTGACACTAGCCATGCTCTTCACCAGGCGAATCGAGTTGGTCAAGAGTGGCCTGTACATCATTACCCAATGTATCTCTGCCATCGCGGCAATTGCTGTACTCAAGGTAAAAATAAAATCCTCATGTATCCATCTGTAATCTCTACATGTATCTGTATGCTCATAAACAATTACTCATGTCATCATTATGGGCAATTGAGTACGCACAAATTGTATAAGGTACAATAATTATTACTTTACCTTCATTTTTTTTTGTTCTAAATACCCTGAACCATATGTATTGTCTCTCCAATAGTCATTCATATATCTGCTCTTCACTCTATTTACAGATATTTACATATGTGTATATACCTTTGTGTATATAACAGAAAATGAAAGTGGATAAGACAGTACGAAAAAAAAAGGTGTTTGATAGATGACTTTTTTGTTCGTATTTCTCCAAAGGTCACTGCCACCAGAAAGGCAAGTTACGCAATAGACAAAGCAGACAGGATGCCGGGAGGCTCATGTAATTATTTGCTCCTGTGTGTACATATAAATGTCTACTCATTGATCAAAAACTCCCCCTCAATTCCTTCATTTCCTAAAGTCCTCAAAGACGACACATTTACGTACATGTCTGTACCTTGAATTCGAATTTGTTTCCATTGGATATAACATACTTGGATACTTCCACACATCGCAAAAAAAATCAGAAGTTCCTCTGCCAACTTTTTTTTTTTGATTGAGGGAAATGGTGAGTATTTAATGGGACTTAAGAATGCACTTTAATGCATTTAATTAAGAGAATAACAGAATTATATGACATCTTAACCTCTGGAAAAGTTAATTTAGAATTAAATAATTAATTGTGCCCATCGAATCTTCATTTTTGGAGTTTCTACGTTTTTTTTTCAAATGGGCCGATGGAACATTAATAAGAGGCTTTGTTTGTGGGCGTGTCTTGTGTGAAGGAACCGTGGAACATTAGGCCATGATTAAAGTCCCGAATTGTGGATAAATAATGAAGCCTCCAGATTATGATCAGATGATTATGATCAGATGACACCTTATGATTATGATCAGAGAGGAAACAGCTAAGAAAATGCATAAGGCAGGTTTTGAATACATTGAGTACTTCTAATTTTAACAATAATTGTTTCAAATGAAAATCTTCTTCCTCCATGACGGGATTCCTACTGGAGAACAAAAGAAATTATTTATTAGTAATTAATACTAAATTCAAATTCATTCATGGACTGATGTTACATCTGCAATCTGCAAGCAATAGCTGGGATAATTTGAGACAAAAAAAAACATTCAAGTGACGTATCCATATTCATACGTAATTGGAGATTAATTTTGCTCAAAGGAATGTCTTGAGCTAACTTTGGTTTTGAGAGGCCTTGGATGAAATGGAAAATTTCTCCTCAAGAGATAATTGCCGACTTTATTAAATCATGTGAGTGCCAATGATTATGTAAACTAAACACTGATGAGCTAGTTTAAAACATAATCACAAAAAATTCCATTATTCAGCTATAAATACATGGAATTATTTCCATTAGGAATGCATCTCTGCATTTTGCTCATTTTGTTCATGTAACTAATGAAAATTCCAAAGGGAACAAAAATGTAATTACGTCGGCGTAAATCCAAATAATTATGATCGTAATCAAAAAATAAAACTAGGAGGTTAAAGTGTAATAGTAATAAAGTCATCTGTAGGACCTCGTTGACATTCACGTCACATCCTATCACCGGATGCTAGATTTTGAAGTGCAGTAAAGTGCACATGAATGATGTGATTGGGGTGGCAGGTGAAATCTGTGACGGAATTCCTATTTTGTACAGATGTCCCGTACTTGCAGTAACATTTGCAAAGATGGCATGGTTGTGACTCTGCAAAAAAGTGTGTTCAGGGAGACTCACGTATGTGGTCCATAAGAGGAGATTGAGATTAGGACGAAGATGAAGATTGAGAAACAATAGTGTGATCCTATATTATTATTCTTGCTGTCACTTGATAGGATGATTAGCATCTCATTGGACATTGTGCTAGTATGCATTTTGATATTTTTGGGGAGACAACTCTAATTTAACCAGTTACTTTTATCTGTATATACAATGAAAAGTATGAAAAAGGCGGATGTTCATGAATTTTGTTTTGTTTTTTTCTGTAATATTTGTAGGCAATGACACCGGACAAAACACAAGGAGGCTACGGAATTATCTCAATACACAAGGACCTCACGGAACTTCAAGGCTTTGGTGTGGAATTCATCTCCACCTTCATCCTTCTCTTCATCATCTTTGCCGTGTCGGACGAGAACAGAACGGACATCCAGGGTTCCATGCCACTTGCTATCGGACTTTGCATTGTCATCCTCATCTTTTTTGGAGTAATTATTAATTCATTAATTCGGTTTAAAAATTTAAAAGTTTCCAATGTCAATGGGTCCAATCATGGACTAAGGAGCTGAAGCATTTTGGGGGATTTTAGGACGAGATTTATTTGTGCAACTAGTACTTTCACATGACAATGATTGCCTTTGTCAAGCCTTTTGTAAAACCGATTTGCCTTTTGTAATTGCAAGATTTGTAGGGAAATTCATTGAATTTTTGCTCTGAACAGGCTAACTTGCAATATTTGTAGAGAAAGTCATGGAATTTCTATTCTGAACACGCCAAATTGCAAGATTAGGGAAATTAACATAATTTTTGGTCTGAACAGGCTAACGTGCAAGATTTGTAGGGAAATTAATTAAATTTTTCCTGTGAACCGGCTAAATTGCAAGATTAAGGAATTTAATTTAATTTTTGCTCTGAGCAGGCTAGCTTGCAAGATTTGTAGGGAAATTCATTGAATTATTTCTCGGAACAGACTGAATTTAAGATTAGGGAATTTAATTTAATTTTTGCTCTGAACAGGTCAACTTGCAAGATTTGTAGGGAAATTAATTGAATTAGTTCTCTGAACAGGATAACTTGCAAAATTAGGGAATTTAATTGAATTTTTGCTCTGAACAGGCTAAATTGCAAAATTAGAGAATTTAATGAAATTTTTGCTCCGAACAGGCTAAATTGCAAGATTAGGGAATTTAATTTGATTTAATAATTTTTGCTGTGAACAGGCAAACTTGACTGGAGCCGGATTGAATCCCGCCCGTGCCCTGGGCCCCGCCGTCGTCATGGGGGATTACGCAAATCAATGGGTTTACTGGGTCGGACCGATCGGAGGAGCCGTCACGGCTGCCACTTTGTACGAACACATTTTCCGGAATCTCCGACCCGATGAAATCGAAGCAGCTGAACTTGCCAAACAATTAAGGATTCGTGAGGCAGAAGCCACCAACCCCGTGTCACCACCTGTTTAAATCAAGTATAGCAGCTGCAAAAGAAATTTAAAAAAAACAATTAAATCACAAAATCAAAAGAATCCAGGGGAAAAGGGAGAAAAAAATAATTACATATATTTTTCTTAAAAATCTCTATTGAAATTGAATCGCAGCAAACAAATTGATTTATTTGTATTACCATATATTTTAAACAATTATCTCATCCTTCGTATTCACTTGTTAGCCCACACTGACCCACATAAAGAAATACTTTTTTTCGTACATAATATTACATTATTATTAGGAAGTTATGGTTTACATGTAAACGCTGTATAAGAAAATTTGTAAGAGAAATACTGTCACACATAGCCAGTTATCTCCCTTGTTCTTAAAAAAGGAAAACAACAAAAAAAAAATTTGGATGTTCAATATACATATAAGATATTGTGTATATAGATTATAGAAATATTTTCACAAGCAACTTTGTTACCTTCTCTACAAATATTATAGTTTATTTTTTTGTAATTTCTAAGTACTTCCTTTGTTTTTTATATTATGCAAAACAATGCTGGGACAACTAGCTTGTGACAATTACACATTAGGATTCCCAATGTTATTCGCGCTTGACCGGGAAATCATTGTTTGGCATTATTTCTTTATTCTGTTAGATTTAATTAGGCACGGATTTACCTGAGTAGAAGAAACTCGTACTATAGCAAAGGGTTTCTTCTCTTACATCGTCAAGGTGCTTAAAAAGTGTGAATTTTTTTAAAAAATTGAAAGCATTTAGGACTAATCTAAAGAAACACATGTACCCTGGTGGGCCAGCACGTACCTTTTCTTAAAAGTATAGATTTTGTTTAGCAAAATGTGTAGCATTTCTCACGAAACGTAGGGTTTGAGAGCAAATCTAAATGCCTATTAACGATGATAAGATACATTACATAAATACAAATTTACATACCTACATGTATAATATTTTTTCCCGTAGAGGAATATAGTTATCTATTTTATGTTAAAAAAACATATTTATAAACCAACAAAACATTATTTATTTGGAAATCTTCTCAACCTTTACTGCAGAGTAGTTATTTATTAGGCATTATAATAAAATATACGTAATATATTCATTGTATGTATAATATTTAAAAAAAAAACAAACCAAAAAAAAAAAATTGAAAAAAAATGTACCACGCTAAATAGTATGGAAAATTTAATAAAAAAATCGCAAGTATCATACATGGCTTTAGTAGCTACAAAACAAGTGCAGTTGTAAGAAACAAATCTTTAATGCATGCGAAATAAAGATTATATTTAAAACGTTAATTTTTTATTTTTACCTTCGATGCTCATAATTATTTGCAATGCGTTTTTGGTCTCCATTTTCAAAAAACGTATTAACTTATTACGAACCAATGTTGAGCACAATTAAATACAAGCAGTTAAATTATCGTTTTTAAACATATTGTTTTACGGGAAAACTGAGAGGGGATGATCAATATATGATTCAATTCAATGTTTTTAGTCAGAATCAACTCCGAAAATACTTCTCGTGGGAAAATCTTCAAAAAAACGTTATTATGTGATTGAACAAAACTTTATTATGTCACGGATTGATTGCCACCATTTTTTTTTATTTCGGATCAATAAGTCGTGAAATGTAGATTTAGCAACCACATGATCCCCTTAGTTTTTCTCCAGAACGTCAATCTGTTTTTAAGGGCTTAAATGACCCTCGACAAATTGCAGAGGGCGTATTCAAGAAAAAATGTTAAAATTCCGAAATTTGTGGTTCTACTACATAATTGTAACACAGTTTTTATTCAGCATGACATAACAGTAGCTACTAGTACAGTTAAAACTGAATTATTGAAATAAGGAATTGTCGGAAATCCGAATTTCCGTTTTTAGAAACCGGAGATAATGACTACCAAAACTGATTCCGGGATTTGTGCACAGCAATCTATTCCTACTCAGTTTTGACTGTACTCGCAGCTATACTTTTATACAAAAAGCCAGTGACGAAGAATAGTTCAACAAATTTCAGTTTCTCGTGTCTAAAAAAAATAATTTGTTCTTGCTCCCAAATGATTTAAACAAGGCATATTTTCGATGAAAAAATAGTGCCGATTATGCACCTTGAGCACCCAAATAAAATTGTATTTGAGAACTTCGGTCAAATGGATTTTTCCGTGAGGTTTCCAACCAAAAGCACTGAAAAAGAAACTAGAACAGAAGAATTTACTGACATGACAATACTGCAACGTGCTTTGATAAACAAGAGGATTTTCCCCATTTTTTGACACGAAAGTATGAATGATTCGATGAGAAAACAGTTTTTAAATGTGAAGCATCAACTCAAAATCCAAATCTTTTTTTCTCTGTGCATACGTATAAAAAGTTAAAAAGAATGTTTCGAAAAACAATGATTCGAAGCAAGAACAAGTTTTTCGTACGGTGGGTGTAATTGTAGGCGTTTTCTCCCGGGGAGAAGAAGTAAATATGCCACTTTACACAGGAATAGGCAATTATGGATATTTGTAAAAATATTTATAATGACCAGTTTTAAAATTTGCGAGTTCGGCCCCGGTATTACGTTAAACCGTATTAGGAATCCCCCCAAAACTTTCTCTGTAGGAAATGGTCTTTAAAAGATTGAAACAAAAATTCTGAACGTAATTTTTACCCTGTAAAACTGTAAATCCTGACAACAAGGGCCAATATGTCTTGGAATCCAATCCCTTTAATGGTCCGATTGTAGGATTGAATTCCCACATTAATTTTTCCTTCGTCATAAACAATTCCATGGGGTATTCGACACAATGAAGAGGAAAGCCCGTGATTGTTAATAAGTGGAGACAATCTTTCCCTCAAGGTTAATACAGTATTATTTTGTCCAAATATGGACATGGCATCATAAAATACGAAGCAAAACGAAATATGAGTGATTTTGTCAGTATAATATATACATTGCAAGACCCTCGCGCCCCATCTGTATCTTTTTCACATCTATCCAATTATGTGATTATGGGGAAAAAATTGTACACAAAGACGGTGATTTATGAGTTATGAGCATTTTTCTCTATTTTCTCCATTTTTTTGCGCCTTTCTAATGTAGGTGTGATTCTTTCCTCAGGCAACAATATTGCTAACATCCACAATGTCTAGCCAGAATGCTTGCCTCTAAAAATGGCTTGATGGATCCCCGACAGAGATCTTTCAAAGGGCAAGACCGAGTAAATCTTGGCCTATAGTTACATACATAAAATAATGTAGTCCACGAAACAAGTTTTTATTTTGCGCTTAATCTCATATTTTCCTCTTTAAAATCAATGCTTGTGCATTTACTGAGAGCAAATCTGAATCTCTGGGCCCGGCTTGGAGAAATGAAACCTGAACGATCTGTAATCAGTATCAGTAATGTCACGTTTCATTCCAGAAAAATACCAAATTGGACTGAACATTAACAGTTCTAAATTAGTGAAATATTTACGCCGGACCAATTGCATTACAAAAATGTACAAAACCAGAAATCTAATGTGGAATAACTGCTATCCCTGTGATTCTTTTTACCTGTATGGACATGTATTAAACCAACGTTTCGTTGTCATCAGGCTTAGTACCATATTCATTTTTGTAACAATTTGTACAGTTGCTATGTTGACAACATGAAAATGATTTCTTTTTTTTATAATAGCACTGTCATACACGTGTCGCATCGTAAATAAATAGTCTATTTACTTTCATTCTTCTATCAATACAAATTAATAATTACGATAATTATAAATTATAATAATTCTAATAATTTGCAATAATTATGAGAGTCAGTCAGTGTAGTTCTCAAAACTTGTCACAGGAAGGAATTGGGCTTATTATCTGGTCGCAGAGGGGCGATCGTACCGTGTACGTTTCGAAATGTCGAGATCGAGAATCGGATGCAAGTTTATTGTCATAATAATAAATAATTACAAAATCACATTCTACTCTTTTAAAAATAAACAATCTCCCAGGAATAAACTCTCTTTAACTCAATACACTCACTGCAATATTGACATCCTCTAATCGACTAATCCCCAAACTATTTTTATTGTCATTATTTGCATTTTGTATTATTAATTATATTAATTAATTAATCCTGGTCCCAAAAAATCTTGTCGCATCTTTTGAATCTTTTGAAAAAGAATTCGGACTATTTGAAGATCTGTCGCTTTTGAAGTGACAGCGACATCCTGAAGCCTGACAGTACACAGTCTTTGTTTCGTCTTTCAATTTCTGTATCTTTACCAGTGCCTTTGCCATATCCATAATAGCCCAAAAATGCTGTCACTTGTGAGCTGTGACATAAACTAATATTTTGATTACGTACCTATAAAATACATACTTCTACCTCCACCGTTTACTCCTTGTGGTTCATCATCTTTTGCACAAGAGGGATCAGGGGATCCGTTATGGCAGATAGTATACGAAATTTTTCCTGACACCCCCTGCACAGCTTATTTACACAAGGAACCCTTCGGGTGGGAGAAGAAAGGCAGAATGGCGATTAGCCAGTGTCCATTGGACACGGATAGTCTCCGTCGTCTCTACGCTTGGTTGGACACTGTTCCTCTGTCTCGACCTAAGAGGAACATCTCCGATGATTTCTCGGATGGGGGTAAATAATGAAATTATAAATTCCCCATAATGAAATCCCATTGAAATCTCCTTGTTTGTTTATCTCCCATAAGCATATCCGTATGTACATCAAAGGGAATGATGGACCCACAAAGATTGAAAAGTACATATTTTTTAATTGTAATATTCCCTCCAGTCATGATGGCGGAAGTCTTCCAGTTTTATGTCCCCAAGCTGGTGGACGTGACTACGTATCCAATCCAGGAGGAAATGGAAGGGAAGAAGAACAACTGGAGGAATCTCAACCTCAACGTCTTCTCTGCTCTGGACATCCTCTTGAGTGAAAACACGATCAATCAATTGGCTGAAGCTAAGCCCGGGATTATTGAGCAGGTCCTTTATTGTCCTTCCTTTCCCTCTCACTTTTGCCGGAGAAGTCACTGTCATTTGATTTCGTCTCATTTAAATCTTTGGACAGGTCTTATGGGAAGTGCGAAGGAAGCTAGGGGAATATTCTCAACAGTACAACCTCACCAACTCCTGTGATGACAACCCTGATGACAAAGTAAGCTCTATATTCCCAGTACCTGTCCTTATAAGTACATAATGTACATAGTGCATAACCTCTCCATTAAGCATATGAGTGCATTATGTAAAAATCTCTACCAATCTACCTGTAAGGCCTGTATACAAACAAAAAAAGACATTTTCCTTCCTTTTTGGAATCCTCGTCACGACCGTCTTTCAAAATCTGTCATATGCATAGGTAGTAGCCATGCTGTCTATGCAAATTGAAAAATTATTTTTGCAATCAAAGAAATCATATTGGGCAACTGTGAGGGATCTTTTTTAAAAAATGATAATATTTTTTAAGCAGGGGCTTGTCTCTAACATCGGACTCGGCGTACTCGATAAGTATCTAATAGTTACCTACGTGCCATGTCAAAATTAAGTTCATTTGGTAATCACATACGTATGATAATTTTCAGGATTGTGCAGACTTCATAAATACCTAGCATTTTACCATACGTTTTACCATGTCTCGCCACCTAGTCCATTGCCTTTATCTATCTTCGGTGCTGATTTCATTCCCTTAAAAACACAGGAGGGGAAGAGAGAGAGAGCATGGCGTGCCCAAGCTTCTTCCATTTGAGTAATTGTGTGTACAAATGTATACATATATGACCACGTGTATTGGCTCTATATGTATATGCACGATATTGTGCAATGAAGCACATACATTGAAAAGGTAATAGATCATGGCGAAAAAAAGTGTGGGCATGGACAGTCTCAAGTTAAAAAGCACTTTCTCCTTCTGCAAATCCTTCTCTATTTCCCACTGTCTCCTTCTCTCTTTTTGGGCCCATAAGAACATTTGCAATTGTTCAAAGCCACCACCCGAATTATCACACCTGTCCCAACAAGTTTCCAGTCTTTGGAGCTTACTAAAGCCTTGTTAACGCAATCAATTTCTTGTGTTTTGATCCTTTAAAAACAATGTTCTAAAAAATGAAGATACATTTTTTTCACTCCATTTCTTATGGTTAGTACCTGTCTTCATAGAAATGACGTCAACTTGAAGGCACTTTGCAATCTAGCAACACTTATCACAATAAAGTGACATGGAGCAAAGCCGAGCACCATCCCAGCTGGGGACGCACGTGTAGTAATATTTTGGAACTGTGTGATGCATAATGGGGATGTCGGAAAAAGTACAGACGGAGTTATAATAAAATGTGTGAGGGACTAATGGGAATGTGAAGGTGTGTAGGGGGAAATTGAGTATTCCATTATGAAGCACAAGTATACCCACGAGGCTTGTGGGATAATAAATTGTATAACGATTTCCCTCTCATATACATATGTACACTCCATGACTGAGAGACAAAATGGACTTTTACAACTATAAAACATCCACATGACAGAAGATATACGTTTTTGCATGTTTGCTTTGCTTTTGTATGGACTTTTTAAGGAGCGCGTTGGACATTATGGGCGATGATTGTTATTGTTCGGAGATTGAATAAGAAAAAGAAGAGGGCATTCTCAGGGTTACACATGTACCACGAAGGCACAATGAAGCCCTCGCACACACTTCCCTTTCCACACATGACGAGAGCGGCGTTGAAGAAATTCTTGATTCACTTCAGAAAAATCTCTTAATCATCAATCATTCATTATTTTCGTCGTCATCCTTATTTTTAAAAAACAAAAAAAAAATTCGCTTTAAAAGTTTTTTCTCTGACGTGTTGCTCCAAAAAAATTTATTTTGGTGCAACATCTTCTCTCCCCGTCTTCCTCCCCTCTTTTCACCCCCGGTGACACGTGAGTGCTTGATTCTTGTCATTGTTGAAAAGAGCATAATCAGTAGGTAAGAATTCATGTCTCTATTAGCCGGTTAATTGTATTCATGTACTCTGAAAAATTCATTGTGCACACACTCCGATGTTTTTTTTGGTCTCTCTCAAGTGTGTGTAAATGTGCGTGTCTCTGTATTTCTATTAGTTCCTGCTGTTCTTAGCATCCAAAGAGATTACATGTGTCCAATACTTGTTATTTTTCTCCTTTCTATATAGTTTTCAGTAATTCCCATTGGGGCATAAGATGATCCCCTTTGCCATTTGCAAGTCAAGTGCGGCTGGTTGGGAAAGAGAGAAGGAGAGAGAGAGAGTGAGAAAGTGTGTTAAGGTGCTAAACATAGGATGCCTGGTCAATCATGGACGATTTGAAAGAAATCAACTAATAGTGCCAATAGCAGTTTTTTTTCTCTCTCCCTCCTGTATAATGGACCTCATTATGAGAAAAGTCTAGAGAGTCGGAGAGAGTGAGGTGGAAGGGATTAGAAGGTGCTATTGTCTCTGGTGGTTACTAGTACACAAATGACCTTTGCAAAAATTCATATCTCACACATTATTTGTGGGACTCCTTTTTTTTTCCTCCTCTCAGTGTCTCACTCAGTGTTGGGAGTGCTAAGTTGGAGCTACATTTCTAGCAAAAGTTCTTCCTATTTTTCTCTACTCCAGCACATTGTCAACACGGTGTTTTTGATCCGTCGGCCTTCGTTTCAGTTTTTTCCCCAATTTTCAGTTCTTATTTTTTTTTGTAATACAAGTTTTTTGTAACTCTTCCCGCGTTTTTTTGCCGATACCGGAGACATTAACCTCTTTCTTCTAGTCCTGGAAATTGCGGGTAAGAGCTCCGTCAATGCTTGATACATGATTGTCAAGTTACTACGTGTCTTGTCCAGGTATTTCACAACAATGGACTCATTGTTAAGTTGCGTATCCCTTGCTTTATCATTGTATTATACATCTTGACATTACTGGCCTGTAACAGGGCTCAATGAGGCACAGTCTGCTGATTGCAATTTCTTACCAATGGAAATTAGTGATGGTTTTTTTTTTCAACGTATCTTATCTCTTCAATTGTATTGTCCGTATTTGGGAAAATAAAATTCATGTTTCGAAAATTTGGTCTTCGTAGGACGGCACACAAGAAGGGATTTCGCAATTCTTTAGCAGATCCTTGTGCACGTAGGAATTATATTACTCGTCGAACCTTGAGCTCACGTGTGCCGCAGAAATGAAGGGAAGCTACGTTCCTTTCCCATTATTCCTGGGCAATTCCTGTAATAAGAAAGCTGTACCAATATGTATGCATAAATATGGGGATGTTTGCAAATAGAAAAAAGGGTGATGAATTCAGTAATAGTCATCATTACGGAGGGTGCAGAGGGAAGTTTAATTGGTGAAGATCGACCTCATTTTTTGGGGAGTGATCAAGCTCCATTATGAATCGTAGGACATGGTAATTTTTGTAATTTAGGACTGGAAGGACATAATCTAATTTGATTCTTTACCCTAAAAAAAGAGGTATTCACATTATTTGTGAATAAATGGATTCAGTAAAAGGTAACATATGCCTTATGTGTATTTTATTTGCCTTTCCTTGCTTTTCTTTCGCATACATTTTTAAGGGGGAAAAAAATTAGGGTGATAGACAAAAGAGGAAAGATATAAAAAGAAGAATATTCAGGATTTGTGTATGTCAGTATAATATACAACACAGTTGCCCATCAATCCATAATATTAACTTCTAATATAACCAAATGAAAATGGTCTGTGGTCAAGATTTCATTAACCTTGATTTTTATTGAGAATTTATATATTTATATTTATTTTATTCATAATTACAACTTTTTTACATTTTTAATCTACCGAGGAGCACGAAAGTGGAGAGTAATTAGGGGACCTGTCCACATCATGTTTTGGCTCGTCTATTTGTTTAGCATATCGTTGTTTGAGGGGGCTAGGCGGAAGACATGCATTGTGGGAGCCCAAAAAAAGATTTTTATGGGGATTTTTAAAACCCATTATTTTTGTTTGTCTCTATTTTTTTTTTGCCGTGTCCAGTTGACGATAATGATTACGGTCATTAGTATGTGATGCGTAGGTTGGTCAGACAACGTTGATGAAGGGGAGGTATGGTGCCAATAATTACCTCCAAACGGGGGAATTGATGCCCTCCAACAACGACAGCCCACGAAAGAACTTTTTCAATTTCAATATCCTACTATAGGTCTATATGTCTTCATCTCAACAAAAATCCTTTTCCACCAAAAAGTTTCAGTCAAGACCTTGTCACTGGCCTGACGGGTTTTCCCAAACGATTTACAAAAAAAAAAGTGTGGAGGAAGAGTCAGAAACGGGAGGGGTTGCAGTCGTAATTAAAGTCTCCATTCTCACGTTTCTGGGTCCAACTCTTCTGGGCTCTTCCATAATTGGATTGCCATTGATTTTTAATTATATTTCCAAATTCTCGACAATTTGTGGTAATTACAACTTTAACGGCAACCAACGTCGATCTTACATCGTTTGATTTTTTTTTTTGGAAAAAAAAAAAGAAAATTACTTTCTCCAAGAGACTCTTGACAACAGACAGGAACAGGTGTACCATTTTCTTGTTTTCCCATGTCTCTTTTGTGTATTTGGTGATTGTACTATTTGTCCGCTTTTTACGTAGAGTACATAACATACATTGCACGGTTTTATATATGTACGTACATATATAAAATACATAACTATACAGGCATACGTATACTTATGTATGTCTGTATCAATACAGTCGAATCAATTTTTCGGTGTGTTGGCAGCCTGGTGATTGTGGCATTCAGTGAATTCCTATGCTTTATCTCCCATTTGCATTGCTCCAAAGAACTACTAATAATTAATTCAGTGGGCCGAGGAGCTAACAATAAAAACCTTCTACGAGCGTATTTTACCATTCTTGTTACGATTGTGTTAGACATCCAATGCTCTATGTTCTCTGAATTAACTTTGTCTTCAGTGACAGTTGGCATTGGAGAAGGTTAAGAAAAAAATGGGAACAAAAAAAAAAACTATATGGTAAAAAGAATAATTGAATGCCGTGGTAAAGGAAAGAGACTTTCGATCATCCACAGCCAGCTGGGGTTAAAGGGAGAGATTGATAATCAAGATACAATTTTCTTCATGTAGCGACTCCACACCATTTGTGTGCAATTCCCCATATTCCATCTACGATCTGTCTCCCCTGCTAATACGTCCATCAATCTGTGGAAGAAAAAAAATACACTGTCGAGGCTTTTGCGAAAGGCAAGAAGGTCATCCAAGGCCTTTGATTTTTCTGTACTCACACATAAATGTGCTTCAAATCTTCCTCGTTGACGAAAAATTGTTTTTTATTCACGCTTTCCAACATTCTTAATTGCTCATCAAAGAAATATTCAATATTGATTAAATTATTTAAATCCTCCAATACGCTATTGGGGCTGAAATCTTTTTGCTGATGTGCTTTGAGAGAAACAACGTAGCACAGAGTAAAAGGAAAGAAAATTTGCAATGAGATGGAAATAAATGCAGGAGAGTGAAATCAGTTGAGCTGGTTAGAAAACAAAGGGATATGTAATATAAAGAGTTTGAAGTGAGAAGTTTTTGTAGAGTTGTTTCTCCATACAAATACAAAAATGGTTATTATTGGGGGGGGAGTCTCTCATTACCACCTTTCAATTTGTGGTGCGTGATAGCCTCTGTTCCACATGGATTATCACTCTTTGCTGTGCATGAGAGGAAGATTAGATACAAGACATGTTACCTCTGACATCCTAATTACAATTTTCTAATCCTTACGTATGAAGCAGTGTTAAATTCAAAAACCATTCAAGCCCGCAATTCGCAAGCATTATATAATCACCAAAAGTCCTGTCGGTGTTGTAATAACAGCAGCAACAGGAATTCTGTATAATGTTCATTATTTTTGTTTGTTGTGGTAGTATTACTAACTGACATTATTAGGGTAACCTTCCGTGGAAAAACAATGAGAGAAAGAAAATTTATACTGAGAGAGAGAGAGAAAATTTTAAAATAAAGAAAGAAAGAAAATTTATACTGAGAGAGAGAGAGAGAAAATTTTAAAATAAAGAAAGAAAGAAAATTTATACTGAGAGAGAGAGAAAATTTAAAAATAAAGAGAGAAAGAAAATTTATACTGAGAGAGAGAGACAATTTAAAAATAAAGAGAGAAAGAAAATTTATACTGAGAGAGAAAGAAAAAATTTAAAAATAAAGAGAGAAAGAAAATTTATACTGAGAGAGAAAGAAAAAATTTAAAAATAAAGAGACAAAGAAAATTTATACTGAGAGAGAAAGAAAAAATTTAAAAATTAAAAGACAAAGAAAATTTATAAAAGAGAGAGAAAACTTTAAAAACAAGGAGAGGAAGTAAATTTGTAGAGAGGGAAATTAGGGAAGTTTAAAAAAGAAAGAGAGAAAGATAATTTATACAGAGAGGAAACCTAGAAACAAAGAGAGAAAGATAATTTAGAAAAAGAGAAAACTAAAAAACAAAGAGAGAAAACTTATCAACAAAAATAGAAAGATAATTTATAAAGAGAGAGACAAATTAAAACAAGAGAGAGAAAGATAATTTATAAAGAGAGAGAGATAAATTAAAACAAGAGAGAGAAAGATAATTTATAAAGAGAGAGCAAGATAATTTATAAAGACAGAGAAAGATGATTTATAAAGACAGAGACATATTAAAGCAAGAAAGAGAAAAAAATTAGACAAGGATTGAGAGCGAAAACAAAAACGGAGACAGAGAAAACTTTAAAAATATAGAGAAATAATTTAGACAAGGAGAAATAAACTAAAAAAAGAAGAGAGAAAAATTTAAAAATACAGAGAGATAATTTAGACAAGGAGAAAGAACTCAAAAAGACGAGAGAAAAATTATATCAGGAGAAAGAAACTAAAAAAGAAGCTAGAAAAATTATATCCTGAGAAAGAAACTAAAAAAGAAGAGAGAAAAATTATATCATGAGAAAGAAACTAAAAAAGAA
>JAQGBT010003457.1:0-19554 GCA_034698585.1 Disparrhopalites patrizii | reverse complement strand
TCTTTTTCTTTGTTTTCTTTGTTCCTCTTCTATTTTCTCTTTTTCTTTGTTTTCTTTGTTCCTCTTCTATTTTCTCTTTTTCTTTGTTTTCTTTGTTCCTCTTCTATTTTCTCTCTTTCTCGTGCTTTTATCTTCTGTTTTTTGTCTTCTATTTCTCCTCCGTATCTTCTGTTTTCCCTCTGTATTTTCTATTTTTACTCTTTCTCTTCCTGCTTCCTGCTTGTTCTCTTTACCTTCTGTTTTCTCTCTTTATTTTCACTTTTTTCTCTTTCTCTTCTGCTTGTCCTCTTTACCTTCTGTTTTCTCTCTTTATTTTCACTTTTTTCTCTTTATTTTATATTTTCTCTCTTTAATTTATATTTTTACTCTTTCTCTTCTGTTTGTCCTCGTTACCTTCCGTTTTCTCTCTTTATTCGCTTTTTTCTCTTTCTCCCTGGTTTCTTTATTGTTCTTCTATTTTCCTCTTTCTCCCTGGTTTCTTTATTGCTCTTCTATTCTCCTCTGTCTCTTCTGTTTTCTCTCTTTCTTTTCTATTTTTTCTCTTTCTCATCTATTCTTCCATCCATTTGTCTCTTCTACATATATATTCTGTCTTTGTCTCCTAGTTCCTCGTTTTTGTTCTGTTTTCGCCCTTCCTCTTCGATTTTCTCCTTCTATTTTATCCCTTTCGCTTTTCTTTTCTTTTTCTGTTCTGTTCTGTTTGTTCTCTTTCTCTCCTATTTTTTCCTGCTCTTCAATTCTCTCTCTCTTCCTGTTTTATTTTAGACAGTAATTAGTACTCCCATACTTCTGCTTTTTTCTTTACTTCCCCTTCCCACAGCTCCTCCCGACAATTGTGGATATTTTCTTAGTTTTCTTGAGCATTCATATCCGTTTTTTATGCCTTATCTTTCCCTCCCTTTTCTCTTCTTTCCCCCGTGACATTCTCCCTCTCGATTTCCCCCTCTCCCCCTCTCCCTCTCTGTCTCTAGAGCTGCCACTCTCTCGCTCTTCGCCCTAAGGAAACACCAACTCGTTGATCATCAAAAGAATGGCACGTCCACATTTTTGTACACGTTATACGACGTGCATTAGTATGTGCATTTTTATATGAGGATATATGTATATTCCCTGTTTGTACCTTGGAAATTCTCACCTGTCACCCCACGAAACGAGATGTTGTACACAGGGACTGCGGTGATGGAGAGAGAGAGAGAGAGAGAGAAGGGAAAGAGAAAAAAAAACAGTTGTGATAGACAGGACGCAAAGGGATGACAACAATTATAAAAAGGTGGATTTTATATCCCACTAAATGGTAATAGAGCATGTGTGAGTGTGTGTGCCAGTGTATTTGTTCAAATTTTTATGACTCTTTGTCCGCTCCTCTGACACGGCTTTAGAATGCATGGGAGTCCCCGTCACTGCCGATGGAGGAGGAAAAAGCTGTACAAGAGCTACTGCACGTAGTTAGTATATACCTACATGTACATACGTACATATATATACCATATATGTATATGTAGGTGTATATGTGGATATACACATGTATCCATTTCTCTGTATTCCCACTACAGGTTTTTATGAGGGGCAATAGTACACTGTGACAAGGACTTGAGTTTCCACTCTTCATTCACGGTAAAATAAAATTAAAGGTAGGAGAAAAAAAAACAACCAACCACCACCACGTCGTATATAGCCTTAATGGACGTGATTGGGGTTGGTAATTTATTATTATTATTATTATTATTATTATTATCATCATTATTTTTCAAAAACTTGTCAAGACTTCTTATGGCTTGTTGCGTAACTTGCAACCTCCACATGCCAATACGTGGACGTGCCTTAGTCTTGTAGGGAGCTCTGAGGGACAGGTGGGGATGGCCAGAGAATGGGCGAGAGACGGTCGGGGAGGGGAAAGGAGTCACAAAAGAGAAGTACGACCAAGAAGGACAAAGAAAGTGGGTAGAGACGGAAGGAGACAATCGAGGAGAGAAGGAAAAAGAAGACAAAGGTGAGTCACGGAAAATAGAGACAAGGAATCACCGAATAAGACGAAGGGATGAGGGAGAAAGCAAGAACGAGGAAAAGACATTAAGTTTTCATGGGCAAGAAAAGAGAAAGACAGAAGGGATAGAGAACGAGAGAGAGACGGAGAAGTAAGGAGAAAAGAAAGGTAAAGGAACATGATTACAAAATTGGATAGAGAATGCTAGGAAAGAGGCAGGAAACGAGGGAGAACTAAGAGAAAAAATACGGAGATAGACAGGCATACGATAAAATGGGAGATAGAGCTAGAATGACGGAAATGCTGAGAAAAACAAAGAGGGAGAGGGAGAGAAACAGAGAAAGGGAGAAAAAATACGGAGACACAAAAGAAAAAAATGAGAGAAAAGCTACCGTAAAAGTGAGAACGAAAAACGGGTGAGAAAAACAGGGTAAAAGAGAGAAAAAGGTTGAAAATCAACAATTTTGGAAGAAAGAAAGGCCGAGGAGAATAAACGTACAGAGCCAGAATGAATGAAAAGTGCGTGAAAAGGTAGAGAGAACTGGAGCAAGAACGAGGAGAAAATACGGAGAAAGTTGTAATAGAGAGAAAGGAAGAAAAGGAGAGAAAACACCGTAAAAGAAAGAGAGAAGAGGAGAGAAAAAATATCGTGAAAGAGAGACAGAAAAATATCTTAAAAGAAAGAGAAAATTAAAAGGAGAGGAAATAGCCGTAAACGAAAGAGAGAAAAATAAAAGGAGAGAAAAAATATGGTAAAAGAGAGTGAGAAAAACAAAAGGAGAGAAATCAGATCGCAAAGAAAAAATTATCAAGAAACAAAGGGAGAGATAAAAGTTAAGAGAGGTGGAGGAAGACAGAAAGAGAAAAATAGCGAGATAAGAAATATCGAAAAGATAGATATGTATGCTGATGTCAGTAAACCAGCTGCTAATTGTTTTAATGGGTCATTAATGCATTAAAAAAAACTTTCTTCTCAATTTTTTTTTCACTTTCACCTCAGTGGATCGTTAAGTGCAACACTTACTTTATATTCCATGAACACGCGGGAATTAGATGGGATTTAAAAAAATCCCACCTGTTTTTTAAAGTGTGAGAGTCACACTTCGTTTATTATCTCATTATTTCGAGAACTGGATCATAATACATATGATTTCACATTTTTTTCATGTTACGTTATTTATGTTTTTTTTTCAAATTTGAATAACAGCCAATATGTAAAATTCTCCAAGACATGGCAACAAACGTTTACTTCATATTGATTTGAAGGAAGAATCACGCTGAAATGTCTCAGTTCACCGATGAGGGGCATTTCAAGAATATTCTGGGAATTATTATTTCCAAACATATTGTGAGATATTCGTACTTACACTCACGTCCAGGACATGGATAAGCAGACGCGTAGTGCTTTCATCCCCTGAAATAACACAGACGGGATTGTTGGGGGAGATTCTTTCCCCTTGTGTGTACGTAGTGAGTGTAAAAAAAATTCCGCTCTCCCTCTCCCAATCAGGGTCCATTAGAAAGCCTCAATTTAATTAGAGCAAGATAAAAGCCGTAAAAATTACCCTTGAAAAAAATATAGTCGAGACACACAGGGAGCGTCAACAATACTATAGTCCTATCTATACGGGATTAATGGCCTTTTCTAAGCCTTAAACTCATTTTCTCTCTCCCTTTTATCTTCTGAATTCCCCCCGACAGGCTCTTCCTCTCTTTTATTTCTCCCCTTTTCAATTCTTACTTTATTTTCCTTAATTTTTTCTGGGTCTGTATTTCTCCGTCTCGCTGTAATTTTTTTTATCCATCTTTCGTTTTTTGTCTCGCTCTAGATGGACTATGGTATGATTTTATTTTATCTCCTTCTTTTTATTTTTCTTTGTAACTCTTTTCCGGTTTATTATTTCCTCTTAGTTTCTATTTCTCCATTTCTCCCTCTTTTTTGTTTTCGTTTCTCACTGTTTCTGCTTCTCCATTTTTCTCTCTTTCTTTCTTGCTTCTCATTTTCCTCTGTTTCAGATTCAGCTTTTCTCTCTCTTCCTTTTGTTTTATTTCTAGATTCTCACTTACTCTTTTCCTGTCCTATTCATTTTTCACGGTTTCTTATACATATTATCTTCCCCTTTCTCTCTCTTTCTTTAAACCCGTTGTTTCTCCCTCCATTTTGTAATGTTTTTTTATACTTTTCCTTTCGCTTCATGTCTCTTTCTTCATTTAGTTTATCTCTCTTTGTTGTTTAATTTCTCTCTCTTTTTTGTTTAATTTACTACTCTTGTTTCTTTGATTTATATATTTTCACTTTAATTTCTCTCTCTTTTTTCTTTGATTTATATCTTTTTTCTTTAATTTCTCTCTCTTTATTATTTAATTTCTCTCACTTTTTTCTTTTATTTATTTCTTTTTTTCTTTGATTTCTCTTTGTTTCTTAAATTTCTGTCTCTGTTTTGTTTGATTTTTATCTCTATTTTCTTTCATTTCTCTTTTTTCATCGATTTTTCTCTCTTTTTTCTATCATTTCTCTCCCTCTCTTTATTCTTCCATTTCTCTCTTTAATTTCTCACTTTTTGTTTCTTTCATTTTTCTCTGATTTCTGCTTTCACTTGTCACTTTCTCTGGGTGCTGTGTTGATCTCCTATCTCCCTTAGCCGTTTTCGTTTCCTTAAATTGTTTTTATTCCCATCTCCCTATCTCATTTCCTCCAGATCTCCAATGTGTATTTATTTATATTGCAAATGCGTTGTCTTTTTTTTCTCTTGCTTAGTCTTTCCCTTTTATTCATCTGCTCGCCCTTTCTCTTTCATACTTTTCGTCCATTTTCCCTCTCCCTTTTTTTGTCTGTTTTCTCTCTCCCTTTTTTTGTCTGTTTTCTCTCTCCCTTTTTTGTCTGTTTTCCTCTTTTAACCTGTTTGTTGCTCTTCCACAGTTTATAATTTTTTAGTGTCCCTGCATTGTCTCCCTATTTCCCGCGAATTTCCCTTGTGTTGCCTTAATGTCCATGTATTCCTCTGATTCCCGTGTATTTCGCCTTGTTTACACAGTCCCATCTCTCTCTCTCTCTCTCTCTTCCTCTTTCCCTCTACGAATGTCTCTCCCCACCACCGTTGTGCCTCCTCCTGCCCATCATTCCCAATTCCCTTTTTTTTTTAACGGCCCAGATAAAAGTCAACCTCCCCCCAGTTATTTGAATGGTCCATTAATACATACATTATTTCCCGTACAAAACTCATTGCCCATTAAAAAGCCGGGGAAGGCCTTGGTACATTTGAGATGCGAGAGAATCCCCAGTACAAGGAGAGGAGGAAGAGCCACAATTTTTTTTATCTCGTCTCTCTATCCAATATATAAAACATTGCCATATCCCTCCAGTAAAAAAAAATAAGATTTATAGGTTTATGACATATTCTATACACTCCGCCATATATATTTCCCCTTCTCCTTTTTCCTCCAACGGCTCTTTGTAGCGATTAAGTTAATGTGAAGAAGGAGATCCTCCCCCGAAATGCCGGGGCTGTCCATGTATGTACATATGCATGTTGGGGGATGTATGTACATATGGACGTATACATATGTACCTAACTCACATGGACGTATGTACATACGTGATTCCAAGGGAGGTTGATCGGATGAAAGGGATGTGGACAGAGGATGTTGAAAAGTGGTGCGGTGGCTGAGTATAAAGTAGTCCTGGTGGTGATGGTGGTTGGAGTGGATGGATGGAAATGTGTGTGTGCAAACAAAAAGTCTCTCTGCCCCTCCTTATTAATTCCACATGACGTCACACACAAGTATAGTTGGCCTATTGAATATTCATCAGTCTCTCTTTTAAATTTTGTCGACTACTACATGTCGGGAAGTGGCAGAAGGAGAGAGAGAGCGAGAGAGAGAGAGCGAGACGAAAAGAGAGAATGTATACCTATACACTCTGCGCCTACTTTTCTTCTACTTACATCCGTAAAGACACCAAGAGAGGGAGGACGAGAGGATACGAGAGGCAAAAGAGAGAAGTTGAGATCGAAAGAGAGCAAAAATAGACAGACAGATAAATAGACAGCAGAACGAGAGAGAAAAAGAGGAATGTATTGATAGAGAGAAATATGTAGGGAGAAAGCGGGAGAAAGATGGTCACGGAAAGAGCAATCGAGGAAGAGAAAGAAGGAAAGAGAAGTGCTAAGAGAGAAATACAAAAGGAGAGAGCGGAGAGATGGTAAGAGAGAAATATAAGAGAGAAGAGAGATGCTAAGAGGGAAATAGAAAAAGAGAGAATCAGAGGGAAAACGAGCAACCGAAAGAGAGGCAAACATAGGCTGAAAGAGAAAGAATGCCACACAGAGAGAGTAATAAATAGAAGGAAGGAGAGACAGAAATTGAGACAGAAATTGAGACAGAAATAGAGAAATGAAGAGAAAAAGAGACAGAAATAGAGAGAAAAATGGAGAAATGAACAGCAAAAGAGAGAAAAAGAGAGAAAAAGGGATAAAAAGAGAGAAATGAAGAGAAAAAGAGACAGAAATGAAGAGAAAAAGAGAGAAATGAAGAGAAAAAGAGACAGAAATGAAGAGAAAAAGAGAGAAAAAGAGAGAAATGAAGAGAAAAAGAGAGAACAATAGAGAAATGAAGAGAAAAAGAGACAGAAATGAAGAGAAAAAGAGAGAAAAATAGAGAAAAGGAGGGAAAAGAGAAATGAAAAGAGAAAAAGAGAGAAATAGAGGAAAGAAGAGAAAAAGAGAGAAATAGAGGAAAGAAGAGAAAAAGAGAGAAATAGAGGAAAGAAGAGAAAAAGAGACAAATACAGGAAAGAGAGAGAAACAGCGACAACTAGAGGAAAGAGAGACAAATAGAGGAAAGAGAGAGATAGAGAGAGTAATAGAGGAAAAGAGAATGAAACGGAGAAAGGCAAAACGAGAAACGGATATAAAGAGGAAAGCGTAAAAAGCGAAAGGAGATCCGACAAAAAATTGATAGAGAAATAAGATGAAGGAAGAGAAGAAAAAAGAGCGAAATAAAGGGAGAAAAAAGTGCAATAGATATAGGAAAGAATGGAGAGAGAGAGCAAAATAAACGGAGGAAAGAAGCAGAGAGAGATAGCAAAATACAGAGAGAGACAAGAGTGGAGAGAGAGCAAAATACGGAGAGGAAAGAGTGAAGAGAGAGAGAGAGGATCTCAAACAGAAGCTGAGAAGCGTGTCAAGTCATACTTGATCCTTTTTACGGCAGACACATAATTATTATTCCTTGTCTCTATATCCACACATTATGCTTTTTCTCCATCTCTCTCTCTCCTATTGTTTTACAAGCTCCGTACACATTTTTAAATGGTAGATTTCCACGTATTACATAAAATTTAGGAGTAATTTTTTGTACCCTCTCTCTCTCTCTCTCTCTCTGGCATTTTCTCTCACTTAATGTGCCCTGCCTCCTCTGGATTCCCCTTGCATCTGTGGGAGAAGAAGTGGGAATTATTCTGAAAGCATTTCCACGTTATGAGGCAAAAGTCATGTCCAACATGTTGCGGGGCTTGACTTGGTAAATATTTGGGAGGAGAAAAAACAATTGTTTGTTGTAATAACCTTTTTTTTTCTCTCCCTTAGTTTTCTCTGTGGACGAAACAGGGAAGAAAATTCTAAAGAACTTCGTGTTGCTGTGGCTCGTTCACGAAAGGTAAAATGTAACTTTTGGGGATAGAATTGCTAGTGATCATAAAAATTACCCCTAGAAATACTAATAATTGCTGATAAACCCATTTCCCCCCGTAAAGTTCAAGTAAATCCATTGTCAAAGCTGCAAATTAGAGTCAAAAACATGTTGGAGAAAAAAGGATTAAAACATGTATATAAATTATGCCTATGAAGACAAGCACAAGCGTTTAGTTATGTATGTAAAAATATATAAAATATAGCACGCATTTGGTTGCATATTTTGCAAGCGGATTCTGTTAAAGGAATAGATTTCGCCCATAAAATCAATTCTGTGAAAAATATGCATATGTATGCGCATGTTTATATGTGTACACAAATTCCTATGCATTTGTTCTGCGGGGGGACAAGTGTACAGGGTGGACCTTTATGATAGCTCTGGAGGTTGGTAAATACTCATGTAAGTAAGTATGTATGCTTCTATACAGTGGATGGACATACATATAGGAGTATAACCATACATATGTAGAGGTATACTTGTCCATTCAATGTCTTGGGCAATTAAAACTACGCCTGGAAGCTATTTTCCCGCCAATTTATTCATTGCGAGGGAAGGAAACGTTGACCGGGATTAGTGCACTATTTACTGGCTTAATGAATTAGTGAGGTGTCAATATGCTTAAAAGGATCATTTATATATATATACACATACATATTGTCGTTTAAGTGAAAACTGACCAAGTCCTATGCAATACTTACGCACAATAGTCAACTTTGACACTTAAACGACGATATATTATTAAGAAATTTTAGATTGTAATGTCTTTAGCGTTGTTCAGCCTTCTGCAAATGTATGTACAGTGGAGTCTCTCTATAACAACATTTCTCTGTAACAATATTGTTTTTCCAGCCCATCGTACATGTAAGGTACATATTTAATGTTCTATATAACAACATCTTCCTATAACAACAATTTTACTCTTCCCTTCAGAGTTGCTATACAGTGGAGTCTCTATATAACAACTCTGAAGGGAAGGGCAAAAAATATTGTTACAGGGAAAGGCTGTTATATAGAACAATAAATACACACCTTACATGCACGAATGGCTGGAAAAATAATGTTGTTACAGAGAATTGTTGTTATAAAGAGACTTTTTATATAGAGACTCCACTGTATAGAGATTTCACGGTAAACATACATATAAAAATATAGCTACATAGAAGTATTGTGATGATTAGCACAGTCGCATGGGAGTGATTATTTATTATGATGATTGTAATTGTATTGATTTGACTAATTCACTAATGATGCCGACTTATTATTTTAAGCATTGCTGTTGTGACTATACAGAGTCTCTATATAAAAAGTCTCTTTATAACAACAATTCTATGTAACAACATTATTTTTCCAGCCATTCGTGCATGTAAGGTGTATATTTATTGTTTTTTATAACAGTCTTTCCCTGTAACAATATTTTTTGCCCTTCCCTTCAGAGTTGTTATATAGAGACTCCACTGTAGTTATAGCTTCAGATTATGATAATGACTTTAGTCTGTCTCACAAGTGTCTCGGTTCTAACATGAACATCTCCTAATTATTTGATGGGATATGATGTTGAATGCTCTTGTTTATGTGTTAGTAAATACATGGTTATGTTTATGTTTATAAATGTCATTTTGAGTTTGAATCACGACTCATTGAGTAACATTACAGTACATACATTTTAGTAGATACAGTGGACTCTCTCTATAACAACTCTCCTTATAACAACTTTATTTTTCCGTCCTTCGTATATGTAGTATACTAGTATACGCATTAAATGTCCCATGTAACAACTTTTCCATATAACAATCATCTTTGCCCTTCCCTTCGGGGTTGTTATAGCGAGAGTCCACTGTAGGTAGTTCCCATTAAAAACAGAAACATGCCTCCACAATTTATTCTTCTCTTCTTATAAATATCGTATTTGCTTCTCTTCATTTTCAATCCAACCTCCCCACAACGTCAGCTCTTGCAAGTGGCTCACCTCTCCCCGGTTTTTGTCTGCAGGTAGGGAATTAACACGGGAGAAAGCAGCCAGAGTGCCTCCCGTAATATGTGTAAATCCTCAGATTCTCCACATTTCTCCCTTCCTATGACATCTCATGCTTTTTACGGGAGGAGGAAAAAAAATTCCTTCTGTTTCCTCATCTCGACTATGCTCCTCCTCCGATTTTAATTTGCTCCTCTTTCAACTCTTCCTCTCTCCGTTATCTGGTGGGACTGGAACAGAAATGGTGGAGTATAAAGCGAGAGAATGAGTGAGAGAGAGGGAGAGAGTGAGAGAGAGAGAGAGAGAGAGAGCGAAAAAGAAAAAATCTTAAGATGGAAAAAAGTTGCTGCTGAAAAGATACACAGAGACAACCCTTTTATGACTCTCACCCTTCCCTCACCCCCTCTCCCTCCCCCTCCTCCTTCCCTCCACTGTTTATGTGTACACGCTCATCCTCCTCATCGTCCTCCTCCCTTCCTCTCACTATCTCTCTCTTCCTCCTCTCTTTCTCCCTCTTTTTCTATTGCATTCTCTCCCATTTGTCTCTCTTAGTTTCTCCCGTATTTCCTCTTTTGCTCTCTCTGTTGTATTTCCTCTTTTGCTCTCTCTGTCGTATTTCCTCTTTTGCTCTCTCTCCCTCTGATATTTTCTCTTTTACGCTCTCTCTCTCGTATTTCCTCTGTTAATCTCTCTCTCGCATTTTCTCTCTCTCTCTTTCGTTTTCCCTCCCAATTCTGCCCTCCCTCGCTCTCTCTCTCTGCCTCTCTCCCCCTCTTCCGACTAATGTCCCACACACCGAAAATGTATATGTATGAATCCCCAGAAAATTTGCAATGCAAATTTCTCTTCCTTTCTGATTCTCTCACTCTCTCTCTCTCTCTCTCTCTTCGTCCTCTCCCCAACCCTCTCCTTTTCCTTCCACAACAGAAAGAGTCATCCGCTCTCTTGGCTCTCCAGAAATGTATGTACATGTGAGGGGAAAGGAAAAATTTACTTTTATCTCCCCAACACACTTACATAAACAAGAGAGAGAGTCCTGCTTTTCTCTCTCTTTCTGGTTCCCAAAAAAAAAACTCCACCACAATTCATTTCCACCAACAATGATGTTTTGCCCCTCTTTTCTCTGTCTCTCTCTCTCTCTCTCTCGCTCTCTCTCTTCCTCCGTTGAATCAGAGGATGGAGCATCTCTCTTAAAAAATTTCCATTTCCCCCCTCCGCCCATTTTTTTCTTCCTTTCCAAATTTCCCGCGTTTTCCCCATTAACTACAAGGTCCGCATTCCTTGGACGGGGAAGAAACAAGGAAGAGGAGAAGAGAAAAAAAAACTAAAGAAAACAAATGGCGTGGAAACTCTTCTCTTTGAAGGAGCATCTCAAGGAAATAGATGAGGAGCGAGAGGAGTCTCTAACCACAAATAATGTCAACGGAGGGAGAAAAAAAGTTTTTTTTTTATTATTTTACTTAAATATATTCACTTAATTTATTCTAGCATTGGATGTTTTTTTTGGAGAGACATCGATGAGGAGGAATGACAGGGCATGGGAGGGAGAGAGGAAGGCAATGCGAAAGGATAGGGAGAAAGAAAATAAATGTGAAAGATAGAGAAAGTGAGTGAAAAAGGGGGGAAATTATGAGAGAGCAATTTATGGGAAGGTAGGAAGACAGAGGGAAAATTCAGAGAATGAGCTAGAGAATTGAGAAAATATAAAAGAGACAAAAAATATTGATAATAAAAGGTAAATACGACGTTTTACAAAAGGAAATATGGCAGAAAAGCAGGAAATCCTCGGAAATCCTTGGACAAGAATGAATGAAAGCAAAAGTGAAAAAACAGAAAACTCCAGGGAGAAAGTAAAAAGCGTGGGAGAGAGAAAGAATCTCCTAAGCATAACGAACACCGGGAAAAACGCATAATAAAAACAAATTCCACCAGGTAAAGGAATTAGCATGAAGAGCGGCAAAAAACGCTCACAAAAAATGCAAGCTCCCCTTCATAGAAAAAAATATTTGGGAAATTCTAGGAGCAAAAAAAAAGGGAAAAAAGAAAACTTTTTCTACAAACAATCATTTCTTCCGCTAGACACGAGAGTTGCACAGATAATAAAAAAAAGGTAAAGGGAAACCATATTTCCCACACAATTCAACCAGTCCATCATCAATCTCCCTTGGACTTTCACACGGGTCACGAGAGGGAGAAAAAAAGGAATAAAAAGAAATACTTTTTTTGGTCTATACAATCAAACAAAAAACTCCATTGATATTCGTGCATATGTACCTGCAATGGTGGCTAATGGGAGCGAAATGCCCGGTTACCCTAATGGGGGGGAAACGGCCGGATTACCATCCCTTAAAAAAATATACCGCCCGGGTTATTTTCTTTCGTTTTTTTTGCACGAGGCAGAACATGAAGAAAGGGCTCGGTTTTTTGTAGGAAGAGAAAACATTCTTCTATAGGGATAGGGAAAAGTGTCTGTAGGGAAAAAAGGATGGTCCGTACTTTCTTTTTTTTGTTCAATGTAACAACGAATTCCTCCTCTTTGACTTTATAATGTAATCGACCTTTTAAAGCGAAGGGGAGAGATGAAGCAGGGGAGACGGAAGGAGGAAGAGAGGAAGATACGGAGAAAGCGGAAAGTCTTATGGTACATGATCAAGAAAGAGACAGGAAAATTTGGAAGGTAAAAGGGCGAGGGAGAAATGAACCTTCGGGGAAAAGTAAGACCAGAAAGAAGAGAGGAAGCTACGTAGGTAGATAGAGGAAATGCAGAAGGGAAAAGGCGAGGGCGAATTGTAGAGAAAAATGAACAAAAATCAGAGGAATACAAGAATTAGAAAGAAGAAAGAGAGAGAGCTAGAAAATGGGCTAGAGTGAACGCACAGAAAAAATCTCACGAAATGGAATCAGAGACAAGAAGAGAAAGTATAAGAAAATGAATTAGAGACAAAAAGATAAAATACGTACGAAGGAATTTGAGAGACAAACGGGATGAAACACGAGAGAAATAATTAGAAAGCAAAACAGAGAGAAAGCACCAGAAAATCAGAGAAAGCGGTGGGGAAAACATTAAAGAGCAAAACAGAGAGAAAGCACCAGAAAATCAGAGAAAGCGGTGGGAAAAACATTAAAGAGCAAAAAGGAGAAATTGCTTGGAGAAACATTTAAGAGAAAAAGGAGAAAACACGGGGGAAAGTGTAAACAGAAAAAAAGGTGAAAACGAGGAGCAAAAATTTTTTAAATGAGAAAGTTATGGAGAAATAAACGGAAAGAGAGAGAGAGAAAGAAAGCAATAGAAATATAAAATACAAAAAAAGAAATAAGTAGACAAAACAGGAATAAAATTGGAGAAATAAAAGACAAAATGAGAGAGAAAGTAAGGAAGAAATAAAAGACAAAACCAGAGAGAAAGCTAGAAATAAATAAAAGACAAAACCAGAGAGAAAGCTAGAAATAAATAAAAGACAAAACGAGAGAGAAATCAAGCAAAAGAGAAATGAAAGAGAGAGAAAGCAATCGAAAACCAAATGAAAGAGAGAGAAAGCAATCAAAAGAGAAATAAAAGATAAAAAGAAAAGGAATAGAGAAGAACAGGAGTAAAGAGGAAGACATCAGGATAAACAAGAGGAAGAAAAGAAAAGAGACAGCCGCAGGAGAAGGTAGCGAAAAGACGAAGAAAACAAGAAAGACAAAGAGAAATACGGCTAAGCGAGAGAGACATACAAAAGGAAAGCGAAAGAGAGAGAGAGAAAAAAATACAGAAAAACAAAAAGAAAGCAAGACACAGACAAAGAGACAGCAGTGTAAAAAAATGGGAGATCCTGAGAGGAGAGGAAGACAGCTAAAAGAGATCAACAGGAGAGCGAGAAGTTCAACAGAAAAAAAGGGAGATAAAAATGTAGAAAGCATTGGCCAACACAAAGTGGAGAAGATGGACCATCCGAATGTTTTTCTCCCTGTGTTTAGTCGTGTTCCAATCACAAGAGGCGGATGAGGAGGAGGCGGAGGCGATGGGAAATCATGTGGTCAGTTGGGAATCAATTTGTAACTCAAATAATGATACAAAAGAAAAACGGTGGGGTAATTTCTTTTTTCCGCTTCCCTCCACTGTCTTCCCTTTTCCCTCCCCTTGAATTTACCATTTTTTGCATCCGCATCCACCCTTTTGTTATGTATGTACATTCTATTTTCCCTTGACCATTGACTATTTTTCCCTCCGCGTTTACATTTTTCTCCCCGAGAGAACTTTCCATTTTTTCCGTCCCGCCAACATCACAACTTTCTCGGGTATTCTGCCCGCACCGATGAATTGCCCAACCCCTTTGTTTGCAGACAGTTGTGCACCTTTATTGGGAATTTCCTGCTGGAGTTTAACGTCATTTACTAAGCTTCAATTGAGGTTTCCCGTGCATCGCGTTTGCAGATGTCAAAAACACACGGGAGGATCGAACTTCCATTACATATCATGATGTTTTCCTACAGGCCCAATTAATTCCTTGGTTTGTCCATCTCCCAATCATTTTCCCCCTTAATTTCCTTCCACAGCTCAGTCATTGCATTTCCAAATTGGATTCATTCTCCATAAGCCAAGGAGTTCTTCCTCCCGGAAAATTTTGTGTTTAAGCTGTCACACTGGGTTACCCGCCAAATTTGAACTGCAGAAATTTTTTAACAAACTATTTAATTTCTTAATGACACATTTCCGGGAATTTAGCGCCATTTTCAAAGTCGCAATGCCGATTATTTTGACCTGTACGAATAAGATTATGTCGCTAATTCCTTACATTTTGCATTCAATTTGTCCCTTTAAATGTAAAATTATTTTATATGAGCTGTGAAATTTTCTAAATTGGACAACCTGACAAAATGCGTTTTCTATTAGTTGTGTATTAAATGCCACAAATTTACTATTTGTGACTAGGTCAGATATTTAATTTTCACTCTACTAATTATTGAAGCTTTGTTCATGCTGCTTATTCAAGCTTTTGCTTGATGAAATTGCACAGTTTACCTATTCTGACGATTACTAAATTGAAATAGGCAAATATCAGCTTTGATCTTCAGAAAGGAAGTGAAAAGGCGTCATGGGTAAAGGGAGAAATAATTGTTCAAAATAACCATTTCAAAACAACAAGTCAATTATTTTCTTTCAAATTAGCCTTAAATGTCTAGTCGACTCTCACTATAACAGCTCTCTCTCTATAAAAGCACTCTTACTATAACAGCATCCTGGGATCCCCCGATAGCTTTATAACGTCAACAGCTCCTTCTATAACAGCACATGCTATAACAACAGTATTTTTCCTTCCCCTAGACCACATTTCTCTCATTATAGCATCATTTTCTGTCTATAGCAGCATTCAGACACCATCAAGTACCCCTTTGACATTAACATTTTCTCTATAACAGCACTTGAGCGTTTCAATAACACTTTATTCCTTTTCAACCGAAATCCATCATTTTTAGTAAAATTGTGTAAATCTTGATGCGTTTTATTACTATATCAGGCTATTACCTGGAATTGGTCATAAATAATTAATTATTTTTTTACCCATTTTTATATAACTGCATCTCGCTATAACGGCACAATTTCATGAGAAGATAGGGTGCTGTTATAGTGGGAGTGGACTATTTCCTGTCTATTGAAGACATTTCACCGTCAAATAAACAGTAAGACAATAATTATTTTTGGTCTCAAAGATGGTCAAAAGAGACGTTCCAGCATTTAGAAAACAGAAAGGCTAATACAGTCAAATCTCTCTATAAAGGGCTCCCGTACAGCAGTTTTTTCTCTATAACGGTGGCAGGAAATGCTTCTCTCAAAAACTTTCTCCAATTGCAAACGCAGAAATTTCTGTTCTCTTTAACGGTTTTTCCTTATAACGGGGAATATATGCTGATTTAAGGGGAACCCTTATGGAGAGGGTCGAATGTATTTCGCTTTCTGGCGGCAATTTTAAATTTATAATCCGATTTGTAAGATTTCTTTCTGAAAAAAGTCATCCACATTACCTGTGGGAAAATCCAACCCCGGAACTTCCATGGGCTATTTCCACCCTTCCAGAAAACTTTCTGTCATTCCCCCGCCCTTCCCACACACACACATTTCCCTCCCACACTCACCAAATGCTCGACCGTTCCATGAGAAACGTTATTTTCTTCCATGGCGTGCTTTCCTCCGTCTTGCCCCATCCACCTCCTCCATATTCTAGGCAGGTGGTGTCCACCCACGGCAAACGCCCCAACTACCACCAACTCCGGCGGCCTTTGACTTTCTTTTTTTCCTATTTCCCCCGTACTTTCTCCTTCCGTCCGTCTTCCCTTTGTATTATTTCTTCCGTCCGCCTTCCTTTCTATTATTCCTTCCGACAGCTTTCCCTTTTTTGGATTTTTCCGCCTTTCCCACGGATTCCTCCCACCACACAAAAATCTACGGTTGCCCCTGACACGCACGCACCTGTTCATGGATGTCCTTTATGGATGAGACCAAAAAGGGAAGGTGAGATGGTCCTAAGGGAATGTGCTTTCTCCGTCCTTGGTCTGGGTGCTTTCTCCTGATCAACAGAGGAAATGGAGGGAAGATTTTTTGATGAGGGAAATGAGAACACAATGCACTCAGTGAGATGACCAAAGAGGAACTGACTTTATTGTTAAAAGCCCGGGCCGTCTTATATGCACTAGTAGTAGGTTAAATAATATGGTGATGAGATTCTGTCTCTCTCTCTCTCTCTCTCTCTCTCTTTTTCTCTCTAGAGAAAGAGAGACTCTCCACTGCCACCAACACTACCAGCAGTATGATGATGATGATGAGAATTATGTATGTATACAGGGGGAGAGAAGGTACAGAGAGAAAAGTGAGTCGGAAAGAGTGAGAGAGAGAAAGAGAGAGAAAGAGAGAGAGAGAGAGAGAGGGAGAGGCTCTCTTCATTAGATTTTCAAATGAACGTTTAGACTCATTTTATCAACCCTTGACTTATTTTGCAAGTCTAAAACCAAATGATTATGTAAATAATTTTTCACAACGAATTAATTCTCTATACATTTGAAGAGAGAGCCACACACACACGCACTCACACTATTTTTTTGTGGTGGAACTTCTCTGTTTTTATAGTAAAAAAAAATTTGTCCTTTTTTTTCGGTTTATCAAACAAAATTTTGGCTGTTATAAACAGGACCAAAATAGCAGATGGGTATTATGGGGAAAGAATATAAGTTAACATTTCATTCTGCCTATCCCGAGAGGAAGCCCTTCCGTGGCACTTGTCCCATGTGGGTGCGGACGTGCATTATGCATTAGTTTCGGGGCGGGGAGGGACATCTCCAAGGCTGATGAGGGCTCCAAGACAGGCGGGGATGTGCTAATTTCTTACCCGGATTCCCCTTTTTATTTCCTGGGAAGTTTCCTCCTAATTCCGGGCAGCTTCCCCGGGACTGGGAGGTCACCGGGGCAAAGGCAGTGAGGTCAAGGGAGGATATGAAAGGGATGATTGTGTAATTGAAAACTAATACGGGATGTCTTCTCACTTCCTCAGAGATGTTTATGGAACATTCTCTTTATGGATGATGGACGTTAATGATATGGGCATGCCCTTGGCATATTAATGCGTAGGTGTATACTTTTATCATTGTGGGCATACAGATGCCTTTTCTGCCTTTGTCATGCCGTCTCTTTTATTTGTTGGGGTGGGGCACTTTTATATTTTTTTGCGATTTTTTCAGGCTGCGTCTTCTGTTTCATTTTGGCTATGGTTAGTATAATATGTACATATGGATATATATATTATACACCTATGTATATGTATATGCGTATGTATAATATTTTATGCATGTGTATAGGCATGTACACAGTATGGCAGGTGAAATGAGATCTGTCCGTTCGAAGCCGACCCGATATTTTCAGAATTAGCTATCCGAAAATTTTCCACGAAAGGGACAATTTCAAAGGGCATTCGGAGATTTAAAAAAAGGGTAAGGTTTACTGGCGATAGTGAATTAGTCAAGAGGAAATAGCGACATACCTATGACCAAGGAATGACACCCGAAAAAATATGAATTAAAATCAAAGAATGACATCCGAAAAAATATGAATTAAAATTCGTGTTAAAATACCTGTTTCTGCTAATTATGAATACAAATTTAAATTTCGGATATCTAAAATATGAATTCTAATACCAATACAATTTTATTCGAGTATTTAGACTTATGAATACGTATTCAAATACTTTTTGAATATTTAAAATAAATTATTTTTAATGCCATCTGGCATAGTTTGTATCTTAAAATGAACGCAAAATTAAAACACAAAATTATAAATGGATTCTGCAAATCTGATTTTGCAAAAATCGGTGCTTGTACGGACGAAATTGTTATATTACTGCCAATTTAAAAAATCATTGTTGCAATGCCCTGATTTTGCAAAACAAACTTACTCGAAGGCGGGAATTAGCAAAATAATGAAAGAATTTTTGAATACCAATAAAGTAAGGGAATCTAAATGTCAACTTTTGAATACGAATTTGAATTTCGAATTTATTTGTAATTATAAATTCAAATTCAAATATTTTTCTGACATAAATATGGATACTAATTCCGATTGAAATACTGAAAAATATTAATATAATTCCGATTTGAATTCGAATGCCGATTCGGATGTCATACATTGCTATGTACATATTTGTACATAATCACTGTTTTGGGAGGCAATGAAGACATTATTTGTATGTCGAAGTTCAACGCCACTTGGTAAAAAAAAAACATTATTGTCCGAGGCTTTTACATGGACAGATGGTCTACAAAGAACAAATTGTATAAAGGATTGATTTCCTCTAGGCTCGTGGACTCTTAATTGCAAAAGCGGCATAAATTCTAAAAATAATTGCGGAGGATGTATCTTTTGCTGCAACTGAACCCAAAATTAAAAATAACACATTAAAAGCCATTTTAGAACTCCAATTTGGTTGGGAATCTAGCCATTTAATCTCCACTGAAATCCTACAAGAATTGATACATTTTGGCGGATTTTCCGGGCCAAGTTAAAAAATTGGATTAATTAAATTTTCTCCATTCCAGTACATTCAAATATGCCGGGTGTTCCTTTGTGCACATACATCTTTTTGCTTTCTTAAAATCGAAGTGAAAAGGAATAGCAAAAAAATAGGCAGAGAGAAAATGGTGTAAATTGTACATTTAAGGATCTAAACAGGAGATTAGGTGTTAAAAAAAGTGAGAAAAAATTAGATATTAACATCATAATCTCCTGCATCCGCTCGACCAGCTACCATCACGAAAATGGGTGCATTATAACGGCTTTGGAGGGACATCTTGGGCAGGTGTTTACATTACCGGCCTCAGGGATTGGCGTTTATCAGGAGCCGGAAATCTGGGAAGGTGTTGTTGTTTACCCCCGAAGAAGCTGACAGGTGAAGCCTGGAACATTTCCGCTCTTATTAATGATACAAAGGACGGCAAATACGCAGGGATTTAGCTGATATTCCGATGCACAAAAATAGGATGAACCTGCCATAAGTAATTATACATACATATATTAGGGCTTTAGCAGTAAGTATATTAGCATTATCCAGTAATAAAATAAATAAACAAATAAATACATAAATAAAAAAATCTATTTGTCCATTTTCTTTTGGACGACTTCCAATCATTCCAATCAAGCAGATTTTGATCCTGTACTTCATCCTGTACATTCTTTATGTATTTTGCATGGCTATTTACTTACATGCATACATATATATACATACTAGTGTATGAAAATTCGTGTATGTATAGTTTTCACCCCATAGCTATATAAAGGGGTGAAAAAAACGTTTGCTTATAGAAAAAGGCAATAATAGGAAAAAATTGAAAGAAATGACGTCAAAGAGTAATAAAAATAATAATAATAATAAAAATGAAGAAT
>JAQGBT010003456.1:0-19558 GCA_034698585.1 Disparrhopalites patrizii | reverse complement strand
AGTAATTGATTTGATAAAAATCCACTTTAACGAAGGAGTAATTTGTTTTTTTTAAGTTAGTAAATTGGTTTTTGAAAAAAAGTAAATTGCTCTTCCAAGAAGGAAACTAATTTTGCAGAACCTTTGTATGGCTGAGGTAATTGGTGAAAAATGTATTTCCATATGGTAACAATGTTGTACTTGTCCACAATGAGAATGGATGTGAGTATGTGTGGGGGAATGCAAGTGAATAATAATCCTTAGCGATCTCTCCCTGAAGAGTTTACTCATACATTATCAGATGTGTTTATTTCGCTTCAACAAATTCACTCTCTCACTATCTCTCTCCGTCTTTCCCTCTCTCACTCGTGAGCTCCAGCCATATATTTGGTGTATTCCATCGCGACGAAGCTCGTGTGAATCCGCTTACGGCATTACTTTATTTCGGATGGTTGTTTATGGTTTTAGGAACAACCCTCCTGCCTTTAATGTGGAAGGTGGGTGTATGAGAATGTATTTGTACAAATGTGTACCTCCACACTGACTTTCTCCTTCCTCTTTCCCCTCGGTCGTTAAATCCTTCTGAGCACCGGGGATCTTTTTTTTTTCCAACGAAGTTTTTGCACGGTAAAAACAGAGGAATTTATGCTCAAAGCATTCTGGGTTTCATACAGACTCTTACATTATGTGGGAGGACGGGGAGCTCACCAGTAATAATGATGTGGTTTCCCCTTCGATGAAATGGGAAGAGAGCTGTGTGTTTCTGTGTCTGAGAGGATTCACCAGTACCAAAAGGGGGAAAAAAATATGTGGGTTTTGGAAGGAACGAAAGACGAGACGGAGAAAGTGGGAACTTCCCCTTCAACTACGGCAAAAACGAATGGTTGGAAGAGCATGATGTGCAAAAATCTTTAGAGTGAAAAGAGAAAAGGGAGATTTCAAACCCGATATTCACACTGGGGATTATTGTGTGCTTATTGGGACGTTACAAGGCATTTAGGCAGTAAGAGTGTAGCCATGTGAGACAAAGTTTGGAGAGAAAAGAAAAGCTCTCCCTTTATTCTTTTTCTCCTCTCCTTTCACTCTATAAAGAGCCTCTCATTATTTTTTATAAGTGACTGGAAATATTTTCTTTGTCATTGTTATGCAGCGGTAAGCCCGAAAGTATTGGTGGATGTGCTTCCACATTTATTTATCTTATTTTAAAACATCTTTTGTCTCAAATAAATTTGTTTTTGAGACTATAGTTTCGTTCACGCTCTTCCCATTTTTCAATTCTGGTTGGATACCCTCCAAAGTTACTCCCTCAAAGTGATTGCAGTGACTTTTATCAAAGAATTTGGGATTACGCTGAGGGTATGCAAGAATTACAGTGAGAGGATAAGTATAGATATGAAAGGATTAACGGAATCTTATGTCAAGATCAATCTGTGTTTGCTACCAATCGTACACACATATTGCATCTCTTGTATAAACTAACACAAATAATACTCTTGGACCAAAACAAAAGGGCTCAGGCAGCTGTTTTTCCCATAAAATCTCTGTTACCAGCAAAACCACTGAGATCATCCTTTAGGTGTGGAAATTTTTAGGTTTAGACAAAAAATCAAGGGTCTTCCAAAAAGGGAAGAAAATGTGTTCAGGAGACTTTTAATGTATTAGAAAACCCGCAATTAGGCATTATGTTGATTAGTTTTAATCACTAATTAGCTTTTACCGCCTTCGTCATTCTCATTTGAACCACCTGGGGAAAATGTATTCGATATTTCAGTTGTGCAGAGCCTGAAAGGCAATAGTTGGGAGTTGGGGGAACTCTTACTAAATGTAACAGAATAAACGCGGTCCCATTCAGTGATTGTCCATATACGGGAAAAAATATACATATGTACAGTAAATCCTTTGGAAGCAAACAAGGGAACATATACCAATTTTAGAGGAAAGTTGAAGTCAATTCCTTGTTTTTGGGTTGATGGCACACTTGAAGGAGATTTCACATGCTGGATACAGTAGTTGTCATTTGCTCCAAGTGAAATAGGGGAGGATCGAGGATCGGCTCTGATACTGATTCCATGACAACATCCCTGCCAATGTGATTGAGCTGAGTTTTTCATCAGCTTCGTTTATTCAGACAAATTGTTCTGGGGTGTGTATTTACTCTCTCTCTCTCTCTCTCTCTCTCATCCTCTCCTTCGTCTCTCCAGGTTTATCATCGATCCCTTCCTTCTTGTTTTCTCTCCAAATCCTTGATTTTTTTTTACTTTTTCTCGCTCCTCTCGTCCCTTTTGTTGACTTAAAGTGAATCCCCTTCATTCTTTTTCCGAGTGGACCAATCCTTACGTTTTTTTGTACCACCATCTTCTTCTCAAGGTAGAGACACGACATTACGTACATGTATCTTCACTTACGTAAATATTACTTAAGACATTGCGTAACCGGGATGTTCGATTTGGTGGACAATTGCAACTGCAATTATCATCTATCCCCTACATTCTACTACTGCTTGTAGTTTCCCAGGGTTTTCCTTCTTTCGGTTCTGACCTGTGGGTGCTGTGACATCAGAGAGAGAGAGAGGGAGAGAGAGAGAGAGGTTGAGACGCAATAAATAGACGTAGGCCGATAAATAATGCTTCTTGAGCAGAACAAGTGCGGAGGAAGCCAAGAGAACGAAAAACAAACGGACAGATTGGGAAAAGGCGACGAGATAAAAACAGAGGAGAAATAGAAGGTAAAGAGAAGAGAGGAGAAACACGGAGAAATAGGAGACAAAGAGAGCAGAAATAGGCCAGAAAGAGAGAAATTGGAAATAAACAGAGAAATAGGAGACAAAGAGAGAAATAGGAGAAAAAGAGAGAAGTAGGAGACAAAGGAGAAAATTAGACACCGGAGACAAAGAGAGAAGAAATAAGAAAGAAAGAGAGGAGACATACGAGAAAATGAGAGAAGAGACAGAAGCATGAAATGAGAGGTAGGAGAAAGAGATAGAGATCGAAAGGAAGAAAATTATAAGGCAAATAGAGAGAAAAGGAAGACGTAGAGAAAGATAAAGACAGAAAACATGAAAAACTGACGAAACGTAGAAAAATTCGGCAATCTTACTCGCTTTTCCCAGCATCGAAGCTCTAAGCAAAAGTATATACTGTACGATACTTATATTATAACATATACACAGCTGCTTACGACTCATACAAGCTGTATGCAATCAACAATAAAATTATCTTTGAGGCTTGAGTTGATTAAATAAAGTCCTCTTTTGACCTGCAAAAAAAGTAATGGCAGGCGCATATGACTTCAGTATGGAACAAGGGAGAACACTTTTAAACAAAACAAAAGGGGGATGCCCTCGCGAGACGCCTTCCAAATGCGTCCATAATGAAGGTGCACATCCGTTTTTGGCAATCATTCCTCGTGTAAAAAAAAGGGAGGAATGTGTGCATTGGAAAGGCAACCCAACTTTATGTCTATTGTTACGGTTGGAGGAAGTAAATAAAGGGGAAAACAAAAGGCGATGATTGAGGATTAGCAATAGCTTTCACTTACACCCCCTTATAACACCCCTGTTCCTAGGGAATTCATGGGTGAAGTTAGTTACAGCTAACGAGAAAAAGACCAAAAGGGCTCAGTATAGAAATGTTTCAATGGCAGACCAAGGCTAGCTTCCATGCAAGGATTGGAGATCAGTGGTCAAGAATAAAAACAAAGAGCTTTCAATTTCAAACAGAGAGCATTGAGCCAAGACATTTTTGGTTAGATCAGACATTCAAAAGCTCCAGTGAGGAATCGGGGTGGGACTTGTTGCAATTTCCCATGCGAGGGTAAAATGGGGAAACTTCCACCCGGGCTGACAGGTGGAAGTCTGAAGTGGCAGGAAGAGACGCTTTGAGTAGAATCTATTCCGATAAAAAAAAAGTACATTATAGTGTACCACGTTGGGAGTCATATACAAACACATGTAATATGCATACAAATGTCCAGAATAAATTCTTTAGTATCCCCCATGAACCGAAGTGGACACTGCTTATCTACAACCTTTTGTAACACGTACAAACATACACGTAGATACATATATTCACTTCACACACTGTATATTTAACGATTCTCTCCGTCATTAAAAATGAAAGTACGAAAATACATTTCGAAAAGCTTATCCAGCGGACAGCCGCAGCTGCTTCAGATGTTTTCTCTGTGATATGCCGCTCCGGATTTGCAATTTCTCACGGTTGTCGTTAAATACAGGAATGTAAAAAGGGACGGTTGAAGAGAATGTACAGCTACATGCCGTATTTACAGGGAGTTTCTGCGAACTTTGAAAAACTTTAAATTAAACAAAGAAATACCAGGAATATTTTTTAACGCGGGAGTCGTTAAAAAGAGCTGACAAGAGAGATATTAAAGTACAGTAATGACGAGACTATTCCAAGTCAAGGGGAGAAAATAGAAATAAGTCAACGGGAAAGAAAGAGATAAATTATATGAAAACAAGCCCAAAAACACACAACCACAAAATTCCATAAAAACTCATTTGAATAACCAAATAAATCAAGCGGGGCTGGTCCCACTCAAAAAGCGTCTTTTAATAAAGCCATCTAAGAAGGAGTTCTCAGGGAAATGATGAGGAGGGAAATATTTACTATTAAATGAAGGACGTGTATCTATGTGTATACAAATACAATTATTTCCCACCATTTTCTAAGAATTTCCCTTTCTCCAATGTTAGAGGGCTGTGTCATGCTATAGTAAATGCGTGTATTGCCCCTTGAAAATATCCTTTGAGACCAGTGACACAGCAGCTGGAGACACATTTTGAGGATATTTCTTCCCTCTGGAAAGCTAAAAAGCCCCACCCACACTCGAGAGTCCCTTTGGACTTGCGACAGAGAGGTTTCTTAGGCAATGGGAATGACTGGGAGAGAGAAAGAGAAAGACAGAGAGAGAGAGAGGCAGGAGTGAAATCAAAATTATATGACGACAAGACAAGGACAAAGAAAGGAGAAGCTCGAGTCAACAAAGAGTAGAAGGAAAGTAGTGGTTCCCAGGAATTTCCCCCACTGTGGTGATGACAGAACCAGAGTAAAAGGGCTTTTTTGTTGCTATGAAAAAGCAGTGTAATGATGAAAATGGGAGAAAATAAATCTTTTAGTAGTAGATGGAAGACAAAGATCTACTTTAGCATTGAAGTAGGAGGTAAGTTGAGACAGACGTGACATCAACACTAGCTGAAGACATATAAATGGAAGAATAGATTTCTCCCGACCCTTCCCTCATCCCTCTCCATTCTGTCCCTTCTTTTTACGCCCATCTTTATGATTGACTTGAGAAGAGAGAAAATAGGTCAGAAATGGGAGAGCGACAGGCCGAGAGAGAGAAAGAGAGAGAGAGAGAAAAGGCATAAATTGAGAAATATATCCTACACTCCTTCAGTGATAACATCTCTGTACTTGATGTTACTTCAGCTCCTTTCTCCACATTCCCACTTTCCCATATACAGGCTATTATTTTATTTCCTCCACGTCTGATTTTATTCCCTCATTTCCCTTTTACTCCCTTTTTCCCCCATGTTTTAACTCCTCTAATTCCTCCACCCCTTCCCATCCTCATCCGAGCTATTTGAACGGAGGAAATTGTATGAGAGAGAGAGAGAGAGAAATGGATGGGCCATATGAAGAGCGTATGCATAACCACACATTTAATGGTCCATCAAGGCACTTCATGGAAATGTCATCAGCTGCCAATTTTTATGTAGGAGGAGGGCAATACTTTTTCGTTCTTCCCCCCTCCCATTTTTATCAAGTACCGTTCGCTTTCAACCTTTCAGCACATCCTAGGCTTATTTTTTATATTCCTTTATGGTTTTGATGAAAAACAAATGGAAATAAACCGTATGATGAAAACAGGGGAAAGTAATGGGGGGGGGAAGAAGAACATGTTCATCTCCAACCCTTTGATTCCATATGGCTGCTACCATTCCCCCAAAATCACCGTGTGAAGGAGAAACGGAGCCCAGGAGAACATTTTCGGGGAGGAGGAAGAAATGCATCATATAATGAAAAAATGTCCCCTTGATTTACTAGATTCTGTCCTTACTCTGTCGCCATCCATGACAAATAGCATATGAGATATGAATGAACAATGGAGGGGAAGATGGGATTCTGTTTTTTTTTGCACGCGATTTTGAGGCTTCTATAACATGGATACATATTTGAAAGGAAGGATACAGATATATACTCTCACATTATGGTTGGGCATAAAGGGGAGTTATTAGTGTGATGGAATGAATGGTATAGAATATGTATGGGGCGTACAAATTATATGTTAGTAATAATAATGTCAGAGTCCACACGTTGAAGGACCCAACGTTCTCCTCATCGTCCGTGGAGTCCCGCAAAAAGGTCTGTAAAATCTCCAAGGCAAAAAAAAAGGAGGAAAGGAAGGAGGAGGAGAATTGTAAAATTACTAGAAGAATCCCCGCAGCCACTGATGACTTGAGTATAAGGTGCCAGGGAATAGTTGGTGGTCATATGCGACGGGGATTATTTCTTTTATATGGATGTATGTAGGAAAATGTAAGCGAAAAGCTCCTAGGAAAGTCAAGCCAAAGGAGAGCGACAGACTGTGTGTGGGAGAGAATAGGAGAAATGTGAGGGGAGGGAGAAATCCTTTAATATTCCAACCACGTCGGACCCTAAAAGGCGGAAAGGGAGAAAATGCCAAGAGCCAGAATAATTTAAGTGGCGTATTTTCTTCTAATTTCCCTTCTTTAATTCCTATTCTCGTATGTTAACCGATGGAGAGACAAAAAAAAGTCCAGATATTCTCCAATCTGTTGACGATGTTCATGGGCCATTTTCCATATGGCTTTTTTTTGTGGATTATTTTTTATTTATGAAAAATGCATTTTTTCAGCAAGAAAAAGACATAAAAATTACTTCATGCTCAGAAATTGCCTTCTTTTTCCCGTATTAATTTGACCAAGACTTTCATTGTATTTTCCACATTTTCCTGTCTTCATTTGTTGCAAAAAAAAATACTGTGCATTTTGATATTTTCGGGGCTTGTTTGTATTCCAAAGTGTATTGTAAAATATTTTTGATTGGAAGAAGTAGTTTTTTCAGCTTCAAAAAATTACGAAATAGCAAAATTGTGAAAACAAAAAAAGCCGGTGAAAGCAAGAAGGTGGAACGAAAAGGTGAAAACAAAACAAAATTGCAAAATTAGATAAAAGGGTGAAAGCAAAACAAAATTGTACAAGAAAAATGGTGAAAGCAAAACAAAATTGTACAAGAAAAATGGTGAAAGCAAAACAAAATTGTACAAGGAAAATGGTGAAAGTAAAGCAAAATTGTACAAGGAAAATGGTGAAAGCAAAACAAAATCGTACAAGAGCAATTGTGAAAGCAAAAAAGGGTAAAAACAAAACGAAATTGTAAAATTACAAAAAATGGTGAAAGCAAAATAAGCTTGTACAAGATAATTGTTAAAGCAACAAAATGGTAAAAGAAAAATAAATTTGTACAAGATAATTGTGAAAAAAAAACAAAACAAAAGTGGAAAAAGCAAAAAAAATTGTAAAAACACACCCTCAAATATTGATCATTGCGGGGAATTAAGAAAGGGTGATGTGAGAGAAATATTCCCGTACTTCCTCAGTTCCCTCCAGTAATTTCCAAGACGCTCATTTCATCGGTGATAACAATGTTCCAGGGAGTGCTTTGTCCACCCTCACATGGCAGATTTCTTCAATTGTACAACCTCTTTTTTTGGGGGTGAGGGGGCTAAAGTTAATGGAATCCATTACTCAGGGTCTCGGATGTGCACTTGAGTCCCTGAATATCAATGTATATGTAAATCAAGCCATATATATGTATGTCCTTGCCCCAAAGCAACCACCGCCTTTCTTATACTTTCTCTCCACCAGGTGGAAACGGAAGGGGTAAGATGACAAAGAAAAAAAAATTCTATATGAATATATGGGAAAGTAAAATGTAATCTTTTCATCCCCTGCACTAATGATCCAGCATAAATGTGGAGAGCTATGTGGACGCAGTTTTCACATTCTAACCATGAATTTAGGTGGGATATGGGTGGAAGGGATTAAATGTTTTCTCTTTTTCCTTGGGTGCAATTATCCCCCTCCAAGGGAACACAACCTTTCTCCCAGTATAATCATTGTGGCAGTAAAAGTCCTCATTGCCCCTGTACATATCGGCCAACTTAATGAATCCCGTGCTACTCATTTGTTTCGACTCAGTTCTATACTTTATATAAATATGTACGTATGTATATCCATATAATGTACATGTAAAATACAGTGGAAAATATAATATGAAAAAGTACCCGAAGAATTGAAGTGTATGCTGGCATAGCTTAAAATTAAGCCAAGGGAAACAATGGCGCTGGCGGGACAAGACAAGGCTTCACCACTTCACAATAAATTATATTTAAATATTCATATTAAAGAATCGTTTAAATAACAATCATAAAAAATTAGTCGATATTTGAATTTTTAAATAATAATATGCTAAATAATTTTAAATAATAGAAACATTACTTAAATGTAATAATAAATACTAAATACTATCCATTAAATAATAATACATACACTAAATACATTTTGAACTATTTTGAAATATAATACAATAAACAATCAAATTTAGAAAGTTTACTTAGAAAAGGGAACATAAAAAAGACAATTCTGGCCCTTACATAATTAAATTCACAAACTAACTCCATAGAAGACAAATAAACATCTAAATCATTTCCAGTCATAAATCTCCCCGTAGTATTAAGGAGGCTTATGGTCAGAAGCTAAGACGTACTTAAGTCCAAATAAAAATTTGTATTCAAGGTCAAAAGTGTTTTATCGCTGTTTTTCTTTGTCTTTACAGAACTTAAAGAATCAAATCATGACAACCAATTTATGGGTAGAGCAGGTAATGTCCTATTAAATACTTGTTTTTCTCAATCTTCCATAGTTTCCTGTGTATTTGATGAATAGTGGACGTATCCCGTGATTTATTTGGATGCATGAGCTTTATTTAGCACCTTCTTATAGCGTTGGCATGTAAATACAAAAGTGTGCTTGACTTTCTCCATCATATATGCACATATATGCGACCGTCCAAATCCGGTAGATCTCCACTTCCTGCTCTTGCTCTTCCTCTCTCAGTAAGCTTTTCATATGTATATACAACGTTCCTCTTACCACACAGTTATGTGTTGCGAATGGAGAAAGGAGAAGAAACAATAAATAAATAGAGTGTCAAGTGCAAGCATTCATCATGAGAAATTAATGTAGCAGTGAGTATGTAAGGACGAGCAGGAGAATTCTTATTCCTACACTTCTTCCAAGGCTTTAGAAGAGGAAAGTGTGTTCCATAGAATTTGATACAGAAATCCTCCAAAATTTCCCAAACTTCCTCTTTCTAGAGAAATCCACCCATGAAAGGAGGTGAATAAGGTACACATATGAAGATAGTGTTCCAAAAAGGGGTAAAAAAATCCTCATTGTCTACGCACTCCACGTCTCTTCCCTTCTTTAGAGCTTCACACCCAGTCACAAAAAGCTCTGGGTGGCCAAACGCACTTATACAGACCTAGTCTTTATTTTTTCTATGGAACAGAGCAAAAAAAAGAGGGTACTATGTGTGTGCTCGCACCCAACTGAATTGGATATTTGTCTCCCCTGAGCATAAATTGTTAGCAATCAAGACCCAATGTACGAGACGCTCGTAAAGAGAAAGTGAGTGAGAGAGGGAAATAAAAGGAAATCAGCGGGGCAAGAACAAAACCAAAAAAAAAGAGGAAAGAATGAACGGCGATGGGAAAAGAAAATTAAAAGGAACGGGAAAGAATGCTGAAACGTAGGAACTTTGGGAGGGAAGAATTACGCTGAATATATGGGAAGAAGATGGAATAAAAGTAAACAGGGATACTAACGCTTACAAAGGGGTAAAAGTCGATAAAAGAAGTGGCAATCGCATGAAATGAGTGGAGAAACCGGAAAGCCGGGGATACTAGACAGGGAAAAAATAAATAAAAGCCTACGTTAGAATGCCTAGGCAGGGAAGGCGGATGTAGAAGCAAAAAAAATAGAAAAAAAGCGGGAAAGCCAAGGAAAAGTCAGGGAAAGTGCGAGGAAAAGGATGGAGAAAATACAGCATGAACAAGATCGAAGCAGCAAGCACTGTTAAAATAAAGAGAAAGCACTTCGCAAAGACAAAGCACCGGAGAAAGTACTACGCAAAGAATATGGAGAAATCACTACATAAAATACAGAGAAAGTACTCTTTGAAATATATAGAGAAAGCACCGTGAAAAGAATAGAGAGAAAGTACAATTTGAAATACATAGAGAAAGCATCATGCAAATAATAAAGAGAAAGTATCTTTTTAAATATACAGAGAAAGCACCATGAAAAGCATAGAGACAGTACAGTGGAAAATAAATGTTAAAACAAATGGAGAAAGCATCACAAAAAATGTAGAGAAAAATCATCACAGAAAAAATAGACAGAAATCACTGTGAAGAAAAATAATGCTCCACGAAAACGACAGCACCAGGAAAAATGCAGCAAAAGCACCTTGGATAACTGAAAGCCAACATGAGCATTTGCATAGAGAGAAAGCAGAAACCAAAAACAAAGAAAAAGTATAATGAGACAAAAACAACAGAGAAGACAAAGACAAAAGAAAGAAGAGTAAACAAAAGAAAGTGAAGCCCGCAAAAGAGAATTGAATACGGGGTTAAAAGAAAAACTTGAAGAGTTTTGGGGAACACAAAAGCGAGAAATAAAGTGGAATAGAAGGTGGGAGATTGGTAGGGGAGAAGAAATAATAAAAAAAATCGTTTATTGATACAAGGAAGGAAAAAAATCATTCAAGTATTTTTCTTTGTGAGAATCAGGCCCCGATGTGTGCACCAATGTTGAGCGTGTGAATACAATTCTCCCCCTCTGCATATTTGTATTATATCCTGTGGACAAGTGTGTGTGTTCTTCAATGCAGAAGAAGGGAGAAAAATAAAGGGGCAGCGGTACTTACATGAAATGTATAGGCTTTAGATATTGGAGAAAGGAAAATACTTTCACCAACCTTCCTCAGTCAATGGGCTAGTGTGTAAGTAAATATCATGATTGTATACATAGAGGAAATAGCGAATGTAAAAAAAAGAGTCTATACACGACATAGAAGGCAGATTGCTCGAGTCAAAGAAAATATGCCGACGATGCAGCAGGGGTTGGGGGAATTGTAAGCTATACCCTTTGAGGAGTGAAGGCAATTGAATCATCATCATTATCTTTTACTTATGAAATGTCTTTATACGCGCACACACATTGTCAAAATGACTCCACCATCCCTTCCCTTTTCTACCCTCCAATTGATTAGTATGTAAAAGGGAATTGAATTTTTTTCCCCTTCTTCTCTTCTTCTGCTCTCAAAAGCTCCTTTATATCCCAGCTCCGGAGCCTCGTCATTATTGCAAGACTTCTGTGGATGCTAGGTCAGAGTGAATATTTGGTCTTTTGACTATGCGCCTTTCTCCTTCCTGAAAATGAGAGAAAGTTTTTTGTATAAGGTATTCCAGAAATGCTTATACTTTAGGTTTTTTTTTATGTTCGGTGGGTAAAAAAAAAGGATTTTGGTAAGTATGTAATGCATGTTCTTTAGAAACTCAATATCAAGGCTCTGCTAATTGCTCTGTGTGTCTGTCTCTGGCTTCCAATGATGACTTTCTCTCTCTCTCTCTTTCATGAAGATATCAAGGAGTACATAGGAAGGGAAAAGGCCTGTCACATATTGTCACGTTCCACTTTGCAAATAATGAGAGGCTTTTTAAACAAGACATTTCCTAAAAAGAGTGCCAAAAACTTTGACAATTACTTTCCCCTCCTCGGCTTTCCTCCTTTCTTTCCCCTTAATGTTTAAAAGGAAGTGGGTGGGCGGAGAGACGAAGGGGGATAAAATGCTTAAAGACCACCAAACCTCTTCGCATTCCGTGGGACTAAAAAAAATGTTGCCAGAAGAAAATTGTTTTTTTTTGAAGGAGAGAGAGAGAAGTGAGTTCTAACATGATTGCGTTGAGAATGTAGTAGAGTAAAAAAAAACTTAGGATTTTTTTTTTGTCTCTGGGAGGCAAATAACTACTTTCTCTAGGTTTGTTTTTCACTACTTTGAATCTACTTCTGCTTGGGAAAAGCTGGAGTTTTTGTGGAGGGAAGCTATTTTCACGCCACTTAGAGCTCATCAATAAAGTGTCTCGCTCTCGACAACTAATTCACCAACTTTTCCTACAAGTTTCCACCCGATTGGTGTAATGTTTTATGAGTTTTGTTTACCTATTTCCTTGTCATTATTTTCTCTTACTATTTCCTTTCTCCTGGTGCTTCCAATAGAAAGGTGTATCTATGTATTTTTCCCGCCAAAATAATTCATCTTCCTCTATATAGCTGCACCAATGCGTATATATTGTCTAGATTTTTAAATGGCCTTAATTGTGTCTGTCACTCCTCCATTTTCATCCTTTTTTCTAATTATATGTATTTGATACTCTCAACTCTATTTTTGTATTTTTATCTCCCATTCCCAGCTCGATTTCCTCTTAATTCAAAAACACTTCAAAAAGGATGGTTTTCCCTGCTTATTGTCCCCTTTGTCATAATTTTTCCTCATTAAAACTAACGACCTCGTATTGTTAGCGGCAGGGCTCATATTTCCTACAGAATATCAATGTAACACCTGCTTGTGAACATTTGACCTTTAGGCTAAAACTTTTAAGGGACTCGTTTATAGTTCTAATTTTCCTCTATTTTTCACCATCTCCAATTTGCCAATATCCCATTTGTCTGCTGATATCTTTCTTCCCTTCCAAGCTTCCTTTCTACGAGGCACTCCTCATTTTTTTCTTCCTAATCATATATCTTCCTTTACTTAGTCCCCGGAAACTTTTCACACCCTGACGCCACCCTGCACCTTTCGTGGCACTTTAAAAAGTCTCACGTACTCCCAACAAAAAAAAATGACTATAGGACAAGTGGTCACGGAATCGGAAATGCCTTTGCTCTTTGATACTTACCGTCTCCTTCCTATTTCTCTCTGTCGGAGCTCTAATGTAATTTCCTCCTCAGTACTAGAAGAAAATCTTGAAGTTGAAAGACTTTTTTTTTGAAAAGGGTTGCAAGTTGGACTTTCTCTCTCCCTCGTATATAAAATATTTTGGAGTAACCTGACATTATTATTACCACTATCTGCCACATTATTCTTACCTTGTTTCATCGCTCTTTATACGGCCTCGGGGGGCTGTAAGAGACTCCCACCATAATAATTACTTCCCTTACTCCAAGCACTCATTTTATTCCCCGTTATATCTCCCTCCCTCTCCATCTTCCTCAACAAATTGAGGTAATAAAAAATTACCAAAAACTTATTCAAGCTAAGAGTTTTTAATCTGAGCCTTTCGCTGGGGAAAATTGCTAGGCTTTTTACTGGGGAAAAATATTATTTTCTCCACCATTCCCTCGGAGGAGAAAATACATTGATTTAGATTTCTTGAATTCCTCCATCCTTTCATTTTGGCTGGTAACTATATGCTTAATGTAGGATTGTTAAGGATTTTTCCAGGGGAAATTGTACTCAATTATGGTATAATGATACTTTCCTTTTCATCTTTACTTTTAATCTGACTATGATTGCCCTTTTGTCTTGCGTGATATTTGGAGGGCAAACCGTTCACACGAGAAAATTTCGACACAATGGGGCTCCCTTTGTTAACTGGGGCAATGAGATGGAGTTGCCTTTTTCAGACGAAGAAAAACTTGGATTGGAGAAGTAGGATTTTTTTTTGTATGGAACAAACAAGGGAAGAGTTTTTTTAGGAATGATTTGGAGTGGTGGTTCTTAATGATTATGATGGGACGAGTAGGAGAGAATCAACTAAAGGTAGCGTGACTTGGAGCTATTTCTCAAAAGTAAGGAGAGGGAGAGTGAGAGAAGATAAAAGGAGAAAAGTAGGGTGAAAGGATCTTTGGAAAGGATAGACATATATAGAATAAAGAAAAAAGGAAGAGGAGTGCAAAAAAACAGAAAGACAAAGAAAAAGAAAGGAGTAAAAAGTTTTGTGACTGGAGATTTTTTTTCTGGTTCATTTGTAAATGTCAAATATTAATTACGCTTCACTCCCAAATGCTCATCTGTGAAAATGGTGTGTGACATGGTAAAACTTGTTCCAAGATAAAATCTTATCTCCTTCGCCCACAAGGAAAAAAAAACCTGCTTATATTAATTGCCTCTCCACTGGATTTTTTTTTGTTTTCTTTGAAGTAAAACAATTTCTTCCCCCTTTTCCTACGATGACAAACAGTGTGTTGAAGACAAGTTTGGAATATCAAAGGAAATTTTTACTTTCCTTCTCAACCCTCCCATTTATTTGCCCTTATCCTGCTCTTTCCTCACCATTTCCTTCGTTCTTCCTGCGATTTCTTGGTATTTCTTGGTACAATTCTCTCTTCCTCCCGTGTCTGATCATTTCCTCCCTTCCTCGATTCCGCTTTCTCTCCATCTCTGTCGGTCTCACCGTCAAACTTTCCCCAGAGCTTGTCTTTGCCTTTTCTCAATCCCTTATCTCCAATGGGAATTTTTATCCTTCCGTACCTTCCCCTTGTTATTTTATTTCGGATCCTTTAGTTTTTGTCCTTAAATATAGCCATTAACCCTTATAATCCAACATCTCTTCCTTCATTTTACCCAGAATTTCTCTGTCTTTCCCTACTTGTACATATTTTTCCCCTTCACCAGCTTTCCGGATCTCCCCCTTATCCCTCTGGCACTTTTTCTCTATCTGTGTGACTGTAACGTAAAAGAGGAATGAGCAGACATGGGAAAAAAAAACTTGGACCTCGCCCTTTGGGAGAGAAGACTTTTGTAAGCACTATAGAAGCTGATATATAACAATAGATGTGTGAAGGAATAAAAGGGGGAAAAAAGTTTTACCACTTTGTCTCCTCCTCAACAATCTGGTCCATGAAGCCTGGGACCGATATATTAGGAGAAAAATTTTCTGGAGCAGTAACAAGTAAAGCCCGCATCACCACTCACACTTAAGAGTCCTAAAAAGAAATCTCTTGATCTTAATTCCCGCTGCCAAAACAAGAAAATCCCAGTGTCGGCCAACGCTGTTGGTGTTCGGAGCAATTTCCTAGCTTTCATGGAGTTTTTTTTTTCAAGGGAAGTTGACATATTTCCTACGTCAGAGGAATGAGTAGGGAATTTCAACATTGCAAGTACTATACAATAAGCGAAAATTAATTTGATTTCTTTTATTATTTCAAACGCAGACCTACTACTGTGCTTTAACAATGAAACAATGTTTAACTGTGTCTATACGCTTAACAAAATGAGGGGAAAAGCTGGAAATGTTTGAACAAAGACTTCCTCTTGACTTTTTGTGACCAGTACTAATGCAAAAGGAAAATTGGAGACGAATCAAAAATGAGAATTCACTTTCTTTTCTTCCATTTTCCCATACAATTTAACTCCAAAGTATATGACACATTTCTACTGCAAGTATGTATTGTCTAGGATGTACTGTACTTTTAGCATTCCCACTCAGAAATTCAATTTATTCTCTAAGTTTCTCCACAAACATATTCCAGTTGTTTTGATTTTTATGCGGGTTCGAAATTTGGAAGCAAGTTTAGTTTTGTAATTGTGAGTAAAAGCGCCTTATGTAATATGGGCTTGTGTCGTAGAAAAATAAAATATGGAAAGCGTCATATTGTGCGGGATGCCCGCAGTTAAACTCGAAGAATGCTAGTCCCCACATTTTTCGAAATAAAATAATAAATATGAATATAATCGTAATAAATGCGAACGTGAGCGGGCCTATTTAGAAAGAAACTAGCGGCAATCTTTGTCTTTGAAAAAGAGAAATGATACTTCGGACAAAAAATTGAATCCGTTTTCATCTCCCGCATTTAATCCCGCTTTTACCCTGTGAATGCAAGTTTTGGCTCCCACATTAGAGATTTTGTCAGCAGTCACCCTCCAAAAAACCTTTGGGAAAGTAAAAATATAAGCAGGTATTCCAAGGAATTTTTCCCTCCAAAAAAAGCCCTGATAATTAAGTGAAAAGAAATCATATGAATGTTCGTGAACTTTCTAATTTAACCCCACTATTAGCTGACAACGCGTAGATCTCACATTTTCTTCACATTCCTGGCGACCACAAATACAATACAGTCCATGAGGCTACAGGAACGTGAATTTATAGAGAAGAACGCATCATTACTAATATTCCTTCAAGTGCCCAAAAGCTTCCAACGACGATGGAGTCATTCATGGTAGAAAAAAATTCATCTATTCCATCCACCAAAAGGAAAAGAAAGAAAGAGAAAGTGGGTGGTATGTAAAAAGTTTAAGGGAGGCTACACAAATAGGAGAACAAGGAACTTTCTCCCCACTTCCCTTTTCCTTTTCACAACCTCCAATTGTAACGGAGCAAAAGGGTGAGAAGATGGCAGGGAAGAAAATTGTGAAAGCTCTGTAGGAGGCCAAATAGATTGGAGAGAGAGAAAAAAAGGAGAATTATACATTTTTCTACTTTCAATTTCAGTATAGGAGTTATATTGCCCAAAAAAAGGATAGCCGACTAGAATGCATGCTGATATAAAATATTTGTGCCGTTCGTTCCTTCGTCTTTCCATGCGTCCCCGTTCTCATGAAAAATTACAGGCTGTGCTTAACATTTAATAATCTTTTATAAGCAAAAATGTTCAAATACCTACATACACATTCCAGGAAGGTAACCTCAGGTGCAGAGCCCAAGTCTTAACGGCCCACTTTGGCGCTGACAACAGAAATATTCAAACATTAAATCCCCATTTAATATTCTCACTTGCAGAGGCCCAAAAAATATTCCCATTCAATCTCACCTTTAAAAAACGTAATGGAGAACCATTGTGTGGTGTAGCATTACAGGAGCAATCATTATTACACTTTTCCTTATTATTATTATGTACACATTCCCCACGCCCCAATGGATGAAGAGATACACTTGAAGGTGATGACGTGATCATTCTGTACAAGGACCCTCACAATATAAATTATGTATGCACGTCTTGAGAGAACGGGTGATGAAATCCAGGCCCGAGAGGAGATGAGGATGTGGAAGGAACGTCAGACGCTCTTTGCCAGTGCATTTGGCCCTTGAAAAAAAGATCCTTTTCTTACGTGCTTCTTACACCCCCAAAAAAATTTATGGGACGAAGAGAAATGCTCTTTTATTGTAATAGAGGCTCATGGTGGCTCTGATTATAGTACAAGTCAAAGGCTACAGCATGATTATGCGAAAATGGGTCCATTTTGCATGAGGAGAATGCATAAGAAATACAAAGAAAGTTGACGCAGGAGGACAGGGGAACAAAGAGAGGGGCTTAGAGAGAGAGACGAAACGAGGGAAAACGACGGACGAAAAATACAAGAGACAACAAGGAAGACCACACGAAAGGCAAAGAGAAAGAATATTAGAGGCCAGGAGAAGAAAAAACATAAAGAAAGAAACGAAAAATATGAAAAGAGCGAGCTTTAAAAACGAGAGTGAGAGAACTAGAATAAGTTACCAAAAGGGTGACAGAGTCAAAGAATTAAAAAATAGTAATAAGAGGGACCGCTAAAAAAGAGAAAGTAAGGTAATAATAGAAATGAAGATGGAGAATGAGACAAACAGAGAAAAATAGAAAAAGAGAGTTAGAGAATGAATTATAAAAGGAGAAAGAAATAGGTTTAAAAACAAACAGAATTAGGAAGAAATAGAGGGTTATAAAGAGAGAAAATTTGAAAAGGAGAGAGAAAGGGAGGGTTACAAATTGGAAGAAGGGAGTCAAATAATTAGAAAAAGGCAGAGAGAAAGAGAGTAAGAGAGAGTGAGAATAAAAGATACAGAGAATTTAAAGGGGCAAATAGAGAGAGAGAGAGGGTAATAGACATTGAGAATGAGAGAGTGATAGTGCAAGAGTGAGAGAGTGAGAATTAGACCCACAATTAGGCAACGAAAGAGAATTAGAAAAAGAAAGAGTCAGAGAAGTAGAACGAGAGAGAGAATTAGAAAAGGAGAGACAGAATTAGGAACAACGAACGGCGAGATATAGGAAGACAGAGAATTAGAAAAATGGAGAGAGGTAGAAAGACGGAAAGATAAAGGAGGAAAAATGAGAGGAAGAGAGATAGAGATGAAAAAGATAGGACGAAAGAGAGAAAAAGAGAGGAAAAGAGAGATAAAAAGAGAGGAAGAGAGAGAGAAAAAGAGAGGAATAGAGAGAGAAAAAGAGAAGAAGAGAGAGAGATGAAAAAGAGAGGAAGAGAGATAAAAAGAGAAAAAGAGAGGGATGAAAAAGGGAGGAAGAGAGATACAAGGAGAGGAATGGCAAAATAATAAGAGAGGAAGGGAGAGATGAAAAAGAGATACAAAGACAAGAAGAGAGAGACGAAAAAGAGAGGAAGAGAGAGATGAAAAGGAGAGAGGAGGGAGAGAAGAAAAAGAGAGTTATGAAAAGGGAGAGATATAAAGAGAGAGAGTTAGAAAAAGGGAGAGGTATAAATAGAGAAAGTGAGAGAAGGAGAGAGAGTTAGAAAAAGGGAGAGGTATAAAGAGAGAAAGTGAGAGAAGAAGAGAGAGTCAGAAAAAGGGAGAGATATAGAAACGGCGATAAAACGAGAGAGTTAGAAAGAGGAAAAGAGAGAGCTGGAAAAGAAAACAAAGAGGATAAGGGGACTGGTGAAAGCGGAAGTACAAGTATATGATTGAGGGAAGAAAAAGGGATGGAGAAAGAGGGAGAGAGACAGGGACCATATAAACGCATACAGGAAAATGGGAGGGTTGTGTTTGGGGATTGGGACTAAGGGGGAATTTGAGGGCAATGGGAAATTTACATTACATACCTTCCACCTCCCTTTAGTTTAACAAAGGAAGAAGGGAGGAGAAGGACGCCTGCATAAAATATGACTAATTAGCACAAAACCCTGAGAGCTCCGTCAAATGTTTCACAATTGCGGAGCTCCCTCCGCAGCCCTCTCTCCCCCCTTGCTCCTCTTTTTCTCCCACCACCCATTTTCTTCCTCTCATGAATACATCAAGTCCACTGAGGTAGCCAAACATTTGTATTTTTTATGAGATGAAAAAGTGAAAGTGGGTAGTTTTTCCCTTCCCCAAAATTTGCCTGATGAGAAATTGTTGACTTTAACTTGAGAGCAAACGGCCACATGATGTATTATCAAATACACTTTTCCTTCTCCTTTACATCCGTCTCTTTCTTACTCCTTTAGCTACACACGTCTTTCTTTGGCGATTTGCTTTTTCCTTCCAGCTTTCTTCCCAGTTTTTCCTTGGTAATTTTCTTCCTCCCTGTGGTTGCTCTGTCCTCCTTATCCTGGGCCTTTCCCTCCTGGCTTTCTTTCACCGATATATGAGGATATCAGATCTCTCCCCTTCCCCACGTATCAATGCATTCAGGCCTAGTTTTGGACTAAATGCGCTGACTCTTAGATGCAATACTATGTGGCAAACATCCTGAGAATGATTCCACAGAAATTGA
>JAQGBT010003455.1:17500-19559 GCA_034698585.1 Disparrhopalites patrizii | reverse complement strand
CGATATCCCCCTTTCTCATTTCTCTCGATTTCCCCCTTTCTAATTTCTCTCGATTTCCCCCTTTCTAATTTCTCTCGATTTCTCCCCTTCTAATTTCCCTCTGTCTCTCCTCTTTCCCTCTCTCCTCTCTATTTTCTTCTCTGCCTCTGAAAATCCCATCTATTTACCCGGCTTTCTCTCTGCTATTTAGTTGTCTCACATTTTAGTTGCCTATAGATCCTCTTCCCCTTCCTACAGCCTCCCATACTATCTATTCTTTGCCCAGTCCCAATCTCTCCACCTACCTGTTCCACTCTGTGTTTTTTTTTATTGTTAGAAACCCTTCATTGTAAAGGAGTTGTGATTACTGAAGTACTCTCCGAATCTCCTCTCGACAGAAATAGTACGTACATCTTCTCTCTCTCTCTCTGTCTGTATGAGAGTTGAGAAATTCAAAGATGAACGAGGCAGATACTGTTCATCACAAAAGAAATAGTGTTCAAAAAATCTCTAACCATTCAAATGGTTGAGAGCTTTTTTTTCTATGTCTCTCTCTCTGTCTCTGCCTTTCTCTTCCCTTTTAAAAAAATATGTTTTAATGCTGGTTGCTCTTGGACGGATTAACTTTCTCCAGGAGAAGATGATCTTTGATGGTTGTGAAGAGTCAAAAGGAGACATTTTCTACGAGGAGGAACGTTTTTTTTACTCTTATCCTACCACCACCAATCCTCTTATACTGTAAGAATTTTTTTTTTGAACTAAGAGTCTCCACCAGAAATCACCATTGTGCCTTGTAGCTTAACAATTGCTATTAATTATTATTGATTTAAGAAAAAAAAGTAATCCTTCTTCCATTTCTCGCTCCCACTCCCTTCACATCTGTTTTTTTAATCTCTTCTCCATAGTCCGTGTGTGTAACTGGGCTCTCGGACTGCAGGGTGAAAACATTTGGTGCTTTGGAAAAATATTTTTTTTCTCTCCCTCTCTCTCTCTTTCTTTCTACATTTTTTCTTGAAAAGATTTTCTCCCCCCATATTATTATCCAGCAGATACACGCATTATAAGATGCATATTAGTACGTATATATTCAATAATTTATTGTTAAATGAAAATTCATGCGTTTTGCACGGCACGCAACTAAACTAATGTAATTAGGGAGGTGAGCTGACTGACTGCTCTTTTCCGTAGAATTTTTTTTTATACTTTATTGGCCGAACATACTTTCCTGGGCGAGTTATGTAAAGGGATGAGGATCATGAGGCAATGTGGTGGAATCTAAGTAAACGGCCACATTTACCACCAAGAAGAAGAAGGGCAGAAAACCCTTTTTTCCCCTTCTTTAACAGGATGAATAGCACATTTACAATAAAAACGGAATCTGGCGTGGTTCTGCTCTCTCGCTAGCTCTCTATCTCTTCTCTCTATGTGGGTATGGAGTGTGAAGGAGAAGAAGAAAAAAGGTGAAAGACCATAATATAGCGATTTTAAATCAACACAAAATCTACCATCTCATACACTTACAGAAATTGCAGAAAACGGAGGAATCCAAAGGTATAGAAAGGGGTTTTTTAGGAGTAGCATTATCCCCCCCCCCAAAAGAATAATGCAGAGCACACAACGTGCTAAACACAATGGTCACTTCCACGGAAAATATTCAAGAAACTCCATTCTTTCTCTCCGTCTTTCCATTACGTAAGAAGGACAGGAAGAAGTAAGGTGGAAAAAGGATATAACTGAGTTATAAGATAGGTTTTTTTTTACTCAAGAAGCTGAAAAGACTTTTTCTTGTTTAAATCCTCATCTCGTCTTCTTCTGGGAGTTAACTGGGTACAAGTGGAGTTTATTCGGAGAAGTTGTATGTGAAGAGTACATGTTCAGTGGGACAATATCAGAGAGGAATTGCATCAGGGAGAGAAGGAAGAGGAAGGATGTACAGAGAAAAATGGGGAAGAAATTGGAAAATGGAGAAAAAAGGAGAGACGTGAAGAAAGAGATAGAAGTCGAAGTAAGAGAGAGACAAAAGGAAAACTGGATGGAAGAGAAGAGCGAGGCAAAAGAAAAAGGCAGAGATATGGGAAGA
>JAQGBT010003455.1:0-12500 GCA_034698585.1 Disparrhopalites patrizii | reverse complement strand
CTCACTCTGCATGAATTCCTAAAGTCATATCCTTGCCCTTCATCAAATATAGGTCTACACCCTTCGGTTGGACCCCTGGAGAGATAGACTATTGAAAATATTTTTTTTTACACTCTTCCACCGACTATTATTATGAGGAAATTGTATTATGCCAACTAACTTAGATGGATAGATTCCCTCCTTCTAATTCCATCTCCATCCCATCTGTGATGATGAGCTTTGAGATCTCTGTCTCTCCTTCTCCCTCCCTCCCTCCCTCCCTCCTATCTCTCTCTCTCTCTCTCCCTCGTCAATTCAAAGGAATCAACAACTAGAAAATGTTCACTTTGGAAGTAAGTTAGATATACATATACACTTTTAAATGCTCTCTCTCTCTCTCTCTTCCTCGCTCACTGCCCAAGGAAGAAGAAGAAGAAAATCCCCCTGCGACATTCATGAAGAATAAGAAGAAGAAGAGGATTTTTGCATTCCTTTGTGTACGCACATGCTTCACTTTTTAAGTCATAGAGTGTGTCTATACGTATGGATTCAGACCTATTATGCATGTGGTGGACGAGGAAGACTAGTTATAAGAAGGCAGGGACCAAAGAACAAGAAGAACGAGAGTGACTGAACAACGGGAAGAGAGAGAGAGAGAGAGAACGACAGAGAGAGAGAGAGAGAGGAGGGAGTGGAGAAAGAAATAGAATCTTCAGAAAATAATGCGAATGAACTTATACGTTTTCGAATTCGTGATTCACGCTTTTCCTCTCTCTCTCTCTCTCTCTTAAGAGAAAGAACGAGGGAGGGAGGGAGAGAAAGAATGGAAATCGCGGAGGGAGACACAAGACAACAAAGGGAGATCATGGAGGAGGAGAAAGGAGTTTTTGGAGAAGGAAGAATGTGGAGGAAATGGGAGGAAATGAAGACAAGCACTTGCAGTGACACAAAGGGGGGAACAACAAAGGAGAAATCCAAGGAAAAGGGAGAGGGAAGGGGAAGAAAGAGGGACGAATAGCATGAGTCGAGAGATACAAACAGAGATGCGAAGGGAGGTCAAGAATGGAGCTGACATACAGAAAATAAGAGAAGACAGGAAAATATAGAGAGAAAACAAGATGGAGGAAGAGGGAGAAAGACCAGGACAGAAGAGAGAAAGAGAAAGAGAAATGAAGAGAAAGAGAGAGAGGAGAGAGAGAGGAGAGAGAGAGAGTTCGGGGAGAAAAATAGCTACAAGGACAGGAAGACGGAACTCAAAGACGAGACTCAGAATGAAAGGGGAGAAAAGAGAGACAAGAGGAGAGAGAAAGATCACGGAGACTGAGAGTGAAAAAGCGAGACGGGAAGAATGAGAGTGCAAATTGAGAGATATTACTGAATTGTTTTTGGCACAGGTAAAGCGCTTGATTCTCATGATTCGCCCCAGTATAAAACAGTAATTGTAATATCCCGTAAGTACACACACACTTGCTCTCTCTCTCTCTCTCTCTCTCTCTAGCTCTTTGCATCTCCGCAGATTCATCCCGTCAATCTCCCCTTTGCTTTTTTTTCCCCCCAATGGAAAAAACAAGTAGTAGTCTTCATATAAAGTAGTTGTTTCGGTGGTTGTAAGCTATTGTTATTAATAGTCTAAACATATAGCTGTTGATTGTTACGGGAGGAGAGCGAAAAAAAAAAACCACAGGATTATTTACATGTGTCGTTAAACGCATGCATACACACAACAATAACCGTTTAGATTAGGATGAGAGACTCCAACGTGGTTATAACTACTTCCTACGAGCCTACCTCATGTACATAATACCCATGTATGTAGGTACATAATATATACGGACGTGCCTATACAGAGGAGTGTCTAGAGAGGGAGGTGGAGGGTATAAAAAGCGGGGGTAGTGGCATTATTATTATCTTCTTGGAAAAAATTACATTGCATACATCCTTTATTCTTCTCTTTTTACATACATACACTTTCTCTGCAATCTACTATAAAAGTTGTTGACTACCGCTTCACACATACACACACTATACCAGTGTAATTGTTATCTAAAACCAAAATTATCACATTTATGTGTATTGGGAATGAGAGAGAGAGAGAGAGGGGAAAATGTGATGAGCACCACAACACTTTCATCCCGTTTCAATGGAGATCAATCAAGCGCATATTGCCGACTTGTTTCCTTCCCTTTTCATACATTCTCCCTAGTCTCTCTCTCTCTCTCTCTCTCTCTCTCTATTTCTTTCTCTCTCACCTCAAAAACATATCCACCCATCTTCCCCAGTAGTGGTTTGAGCCCCTCCATTAGTAATAGTAATGATAATAATAGTAATAATATAAATCCATTTTGCTCTCCAACGTTTAAGCTCACCCATCCCTTCCTTTTGGGAGATTTCATATCGTGCTCCCTACGACCCCGTTTCCTCTCTCACGTATTCCCATTTTTTGAGCCTTTATCCACATACAGAGAATAACTCACGAATTACCTTCAAATGGACTTGATAACCCGTTGGGGGAAAAAAAAGTGATCAGTGATTTGATTTCTGTTCCGGATTATACAGACCTTCTCTCTATCTCTCTCTTTTAATAGTAATAAAGTATACCAATGTGGTACCTTTAAATTTCACCTACATATCTCTGTACATACGGATACGGGATACTAACGTTTTTTGGTCTGACTGGCATTTGCTGGTAATGTCTGCAAATTTCTTGTTCTTTATTAGATTTATTAATGGATAATGGTGGATGCATAACCTTTACAGGGCGAAATGAAACCACAAAAATAAATTACTAAAGCTGCAAATATTAGTACTTGAATAATATCAGGTAACCATCAATGATAGCACATTATTATGGCGGGAAGAGTCTTGCAATTTCGCATAGAAATTGACGCGAGCTCTGCAAAACTAGCAAAAAATCGGGAAAATGACTGGAATTAATTTTTTCAGCAATAAACAGTTGCTAATTTATCCATTGAAATGCTAGGAGTTTATGTCAAACAAATGTTTGAGCACAAATAATCTTTTATGAGCTTGCGTAAAATGACGGATGATCAGGAAATTGAGGAAGGACACCGGCTATGTACTACTGGGCAAGGGACAGTGGTCGTGTTGTGGCTGCGGGAAATTCCTATGGGAAGGAAAATCATACATTTCAGAAATCCTTGGTTTTAATAATTTTTTTTAACATACAAAAAAAATTGAATTATAACCTTCGGAAAAATTTGAGAAGTATTGGGTATACCAGTGAAAGGGAGGAAATTGGGACAATGTTAAGCTTGGGGTCTGCCACCAATGATGAAGAACTGCGCATGTCCGCCCCTTGACTTGAAGACGAATTGCTCGGAGGAATCCACGGCCGTGAAGATCTTCTGGGGAAGATGTAGGGACAGTTTGGCTGGGGCCGACATGATGAGATTTCCCGACATATCCCACAAATGCTACGGCATTACAAAAAATAAATCATGGCTCCGCATGTGACATACATTGCATACTTTCATAGATATTGGCCTCAGTTTTTTTAGTACTTTCTCCATCAAATAAATTTTGTATTAATTTTTTTTTCACGTCCAAATATTTTATTAATCAAAAACGTCTTACCATTCTTCACCTGATCGGTGTAGATGTCAGAAAGGACGCGGATGAGAAGGGCCAAGTTTAACGTAAAGTCCTTGCCCGATCTTACAGAGATGTAGCTAACATTGTAGATCGAAATTTCCACTCGATCGTCTTCATTTTCCGCACAAAATAAATTTCAGCATCCACAATTGTTTATCACTTTACTTTCAAAATTCAAACTACGCAAAAAATTCTACAAACAAACTCGCAGCGAATGGAGTCACAAGTGAAACTTGATATAAATGCCAAGTTCTCGTTTTCCTACGAAACTAACTCAGGAAATAAAATCACGGATTTCCAGTAGAAATTCTTGGTCTTACGTGTAAAATACGACAGTAAAAAAAACTTGAAATAAAATAATTCAGAAATATTTTTCTTGCAATAATTGATTCCAATTGACGATTGGAATATTGGACAATTGATTGCTCAGCCTCCTGGGAGGAACCGGTAGGATTCCTGACCCATAGCCAAACGTACTAGGAACCAATGACTTGAGCGAAGAGATGTCATTTTGGAACACTTTTCTTCTACTATTTATTTTAAAATAAAATAACTTCTAAAAAATTTATCTTGAGGACTCAGAGACCTTTTGTGGACAGGAGATGACAGTAGAATGATGGAGACCTTTTATGTATAGACAAATGTCAACTTAGTAGCATAAAACATTGTACTTTCACCAATTTCCGTGTGCCCATAGTATCTAACGGAAGTTTCCGCAACGGGATTTCCTTGATGGAAATACCTGAGTGTGTACCTCCAAGTGTCATAAAGAATGGCTTAAGCGGAACAGTTAAAATGTATGTGAATAGTTCAAATGGTACAACTCATCAGGTTCTGACGATACCTTCGGAATCACTTCAATTACCAGGTCAGTGGGACAGGTCTTGGGGACTTCTGGAGCTATATCCAGCCATGGAAGCTACATAATATCATGGAATTGTTTAGAATGAAATGACGGAAGTTTTATTTTTTATTTTTAAACTTCCGTCATTCCGTCCTAAAGAATTCTCCAGGCAATTAAGTCCCTTCACCTGTGGCTGGATATGGCTCCAGAGCTGTCCCAATGACCTATCAATTGAAGTGCTTCCGACCGTATCGTCTTGACCTCATAAGCCATGCCATATAATGTATACACATACGTTCTTAAGCCATTCTTCCCAACACTTCCTGTACACATCCAGGTATTTACATCCAGGAAGTCCCGTTGCGGAAACTGCCGTTAGATACTTCTCTGGACACACGGATATAGGTAAAAGGACAATGTTTTTCGTTACTCATTTAGCGCTTGGACATAAAAGGGTTCCATCAGTCTCCTGTCGTCTCCTCCCGTGAGTAGAACTCTGATTCTTAAGGTGAAAATTAAATCTGAAAAAAAAAAGCTATTTTGTTTTAAAATAAATAAATAATCGAGGAAAAAGTGTTCCAAAATGTTATCTCTCCTCATCCTTCAAGTCGTGTATTGGTCCATAATATGCTCGGCTAACGGCCAGGAGCCCTACGGATTCTCTGTGGAGGAAGAACAACTTCTTCACAATCAAATATTGTAAGACACATATTGACATTGAATTATTTTATTTTGAATTGTTGACGGGCTCATATTTTGTTTTTGCATGTAAGACCAAAATTTTCTCTTTAAAATCCATGTAATTATACTTCATGGGCTATTTTCGTAGTGATACCGACAACGTGACCGCAATAAGTACTCGGGGGACTTCTAGGGATCCTAATGACATCAAGTTTTACTTGTATCCCAATTCACTGTGAGTGGTTTGTACAAACTTGATTTGAATTTCCCATAATTTCAATTTCAAATGTCCAAAGTGTGATAAATGTGGGAATTCCTGGGATTCATTTTGTATAGAGACGAAGATGAGCGAGTGGAAATTCCAATCCACAATGTCGCATCTCTGTACACTTCTGGCTATGATTTTACCCTGCCATTGGTCCTCTTCATCCACGGTGTCCTCTCCGACACCACCACCATTCACGATGTCCAGGCCGTGAAGAATGGTAAGGACACATATTTGGGCACAAAAATAAAATCTGAACAGCTCCAATTACGAAACGTGCACCCAAAATACGCACGTCAATATTAAACAGGATAGGAAAAATTTGAATAAGTTAGCCCGTATAAATCAATACTTTACGTCATAAAATATTTCCGGGTAGATTTAGCATTTAAACACAATTTCGCGGGAAAAGAAAAAAAAACTGAGGCCATTATTGGTGTTAGTGGGCATGTAATTTACGTTGGAGAGCCATGATTTAATTGTTGCCATGCCCCATAGCATTTCTTGAACACCGAATGCCCGCAAACCTCATCATGGTGGATTATGGCCCTCTCACCATCTCCGAACGCCCCTACATTTTCTCCAGCCTCTCCTTCCTGACGGTGCTGTCCGACAAGACTGTCACAATCACGGTTGGGGAGCGCGTGGCAGACTTCATCCAATTCCTCCTCACCCAGAGGGCGCTGGGATGCCCGGACAACGTCAGTATTATGGCCTTCAGCGTCGGCAGTCACATGGCGGGTGAGGCGGCCCGGGTAATTCATCAGCGGACGGGCCAGAAGATCCACCGAATCACGGCCTTGGATCCCTCCGTGCAGTTCGCTTTCAAGCCCAAACTCCTCCCCACGGACGCCACCTTCGTCCACGTGACCCTCACGAACTTCGGGAAACTGACCACCTTCCAAGCCGAGGGACATGCGCAGTTCTTCATCAATGGCGGCGGATCCCAAGCTCAACATTGTCCCAATTTCCTCCCTTTCACTGGTATACATAATAATGCTTCTCTTCACATTTTTCGGGAAAAAATTAAATTTTTTTCTGGGTTAAAAAAAAAGATTTAAAAAACACCAGGGGATATTTGAAATACTTGATTTTCCTCCGAAATAGAAATTTACTGTACTCACACCACGGCCATCTACTACTACCTGAAATCCCTTCGGAAGCCCAATATCACGGCCTGTCCCTGTCCCTTGCCCTGTAGGACGGAGCCGGAGTCTTGCGCAGATTCCGTTGTCTATGGCCATTTCACGCCTGAAACGTAAGCTCTTACAAGTTTAGTGCGGGAACATTTGTATGCCATGAAATTCTAACATTTCTCCGTACAAATTGGTAAGAGTTTTGGTTTTACTGCAAAGATTCCTTCTAATTTGTTTTTTTTTTTAATTTTGCAGAGCTCGTGGCAATTTCTACGTGAAATTGTAAAATTCTTCGCACGTCAATCTGATATTATTCTTGTATTTTTGTCTTTATTTATTTATTTTGTGCTTTCATGAACTTCTTCTAAAGTTTTGGCATGTATTGGTATGCGTTATATTTAATAAAGAATAAGAAATTTGTAAGCATTAGTAGCAATTGTCAGTTTGAAAAAAAAACAACAGGTATAAACGACCTGATAAATGAAAATAGCATCAGAAAATCTTTGGAGTAGTGTACAATTGAAATATAAAGGTACCTCCTTCCTCAATTATTCCTACTCTCTTTTCATTCTTCTCTCCTTTGGTTGCAATATGGTAATAATGATGTACTATTCGCCATCATGTTTTTTTTTCAATTTCACTTCAATATTTTATTCCAACGAAAAAAAAAAAAAGTAATTCCTTCCAACTTTCTTCTCCATCATCATGGACGCGTGAGGGAGAGATGGTGCGATAGACATAATAATGATAATGACCACACAATCGTCACACTAATCCCATTACTCAAAGCTAATCAGTGAGAACATGGGAGGAATATAATTGTTTGTCGAAAAACGTTTTTTCCCCTTTTATCTCTGTTCTCTTTTCTGCAAAAATGAAAAATTTAATTCATATCAAAAGCTGATACCCCCCAAGGAGTACGTGGAGGGGCAGTGGGGATTTTTTTGATATTATTATATTTTCATTAGAAGTTTGTCGAGACGGAGGGGACAATTACTTATGTAAGTAGTTGTACATGAAGAAATTGGGGGGGGGGGAATCTGATGTGTTTTCTTCGATAAATCACTTTCGATCGTAACTATAACCTTAGCTGTATAGTCATGTGGAAAGGGAAAGGGTTTATGATGAGATGTGTGTGTCTGCTCAGTAAATGACTTGGGCCATACAGCTCTCCTTGGTTTCTTCAACAAAATACTTTGTAATTGTCTTTTCCGCAATTCTGGCATTTTTTCTCATTTTTTTCTTGATTCAGATTATTATTCCACTTTTCTCTCTCTCTCTCTCTCTCTCTCTTATTCTTCTCTCTCTCTCTCTCTTATTCTTCTCTCTCTCTCTCTCTTATTCTTCTCTCTCTCTCTCTCTCTCTTATTCTTCTCTCTCTCTCTCTCTCTCTCTCTCTCTTATTCTTCTCTCTCTCTGTTCATTTCTCTCTTTCCCGTTTCTCGCTCTCCTTCCCTTCGCCATTTTGTCATTATCTCTTTCCTTTCGATGTTATCCTCTTCTTCCATTTTGAGCTTCTTTTTTTTGTAAACCTTCATTTACTCTTTTTCTTAATTTGCAGTTTCTCTCAATTTGGCTATCTCTATATTCCCTCGTCAGCCTCTCGCTTTCATTTGCAAAAACCATTTTCTTGCTATTCCTGGCTCTTTCTTAATCTCTCTTTCGATCCGTCTCTTTCAATTAAACATTCTCTAGTTCTTCCTCTGAATATGGCTATCTCTCCATTGCCCCCTCTCACCCCGTCTGTCTCTCTCTCTCTGTTTCCATCTCTCTCTCTCCGTCTCTCTCTGTTTATCTCCCTTTCTTTCTTCCTCTCTCTCTCTCTGTCTCTCTCTCACAATCTACTCGTCCTAATATTGTAATAATTTTCTTTCCTTTCCCCCCTTACATTTTTCTCTTCTAAATAATGTCAGAGAATGTAGGACACTCATATTGCACGGGTTATATAGTAGAGAGTAGATTGAAGAATATAGAGGGGATATATGTATGTATATGCCTGTATATTATATTTAATAAAAATGGTGAAGATATTGGAAAGGGAACAAAGAGGAAGATGATCATTTGGATTCATATTAAGATTTTTTTAATGTCAAAAGGTTACCTAAGTAGTAGTTGTTGTTTTCTCTTTTGGATTTCATTCTCTAGAATGTATTTTTTTTTAAATTATTAAAAAAAACAGTACATGAGAGATATGGAGGAGGGAGAGAGAAATGTTTTTGATAGATAATCGAATCAAAACATCAAAAGAGATTACCAAACGCGGTGGGGACCTTTTAGAATTTTTTTTCTTCATGTTCGAAGGAACACATATATAATAGGGTGGTATATAAGATGGTACTTGGTACTATATACCCTTAGGAGAAAGTGTGGATTAAATTAATCCACATTATATTGTGTTCATATTGAACATTATTTTATATGTGAATTTTTTTATTTTTTCATTCAAGGAAAGTCATGACTCTGTCGGCCACGTACTTGAGAGAGCCTATACTTTTTGGTTCATCTCTGTACGTGCACGCTTATTTGGTAGTTTAATGTAGGTAACGGGTGTATTTATTATTATTATTATTAATCACTTGAACAAGAAGAGAGAGAGAGAATCATGCATCCAATAATAACCCCTTCTTCCCTCCTTAAAAAACACGTTATGTTCATTAATAGTATATTTATAAAAAAAAAACTACATTTTTTTCGTGGTCCTCCTCTTCACAATGTTCTCTATCCTTACACACATATATGTATATATTGGTATCCGCACATATATTTACATATACATACGTATGTACATCAGCCCATGTTGTCCTCATCGACCCGCTTTTCCTCGTGGTTTGTCCATGCAAATGAATTTCCCTTTTATTCGAAAGCCCACTGAGTGTTGTATTTTTAAACAAGTATGTGTATGCATATTTGCATATGGAATATAGGTGTAGACAATTCGTGTGAATTGTTTCTACTTGTGTATACCCATTACGGTAATCATCAGACAAGCCTCCTTATTATAGGTGGTTCTCTCTCTCTTGTCACGCTTTTTTTTAACTCAGCATGTGTATATGTATTGTTTTTACAAAAAAATGTATATGTATGTGAAATTAATTTTTAATCCATTCTATTTCATTTCTGCACCGTCTCTGTCTCTCTCTTTCTCTCCATTTCATCTTTCTCTCTCTCTTTCTCTCCTTTTCCTCTTTCTCTCTCTCTTTCTCTCCCTTTCCTCTTTCTCTCTCTCTTTCTCTCCCTTTCCTCTTTCTCTCTCTCTCTCTCTCTCCCTTTGCTCTTTCTCTCTCTCTTCTCTCTTGCCTATTTCTCCTCAACTGTGCATTAAGAAAGCACGAGGTAAATCTCAAAAAGCGTCTACCAAACATATACTACTTTGAACAAGGATAATAGGAAGAGTGCATCCCACAAATTGGAAATATAGGAGAGAGAGAGAGGGAGAGAGGGACAATGTGTATAGAAAATATTATTAAGTATAATGTTTCACCCGTGTAAGTTGAAAGAAAACAATGTTACAAGCAAAAGACCTTTTAGTAGTTGTGGAAGTAGTAGTAGTCCCAGATAGATTCTCCCTTTGTGTGTTTATACCAAAGTTTCCATGTAAAGGTGGACGCGGGGAAGTTTTTTTCTTCCTTGGATCCTCTCGTCGTACTCATGTATCTTTGTGTCTCCCTCGGTCTATGTGTGGGAGATTGGATGAGAGAAATAGAGAGAGAGAGAGAGAGAGAGAGAGAGAGAGAGAAGAGACAGAGAGAGAGAGAGAGAGAGAGACGGAAAGAAGTAAAAATATTTCTTGTGCTCATATCTGATTTTAGTCCGGTCCTGACTGACTACCTTTTTTTTTGAAGAGCCTGATTGTTATGTTAGTTTTGTCCCTGTGTGTGTGCATGTCTTTAGTACAAGAACGAAAATCGTCGCACACGAAGAAAAAGAAAATAAACCGTGACATTACAGTGAGGGGGAGAGAGAGAGACAGAGAAAGAGACAGCATAGAAAGAATGTATGTATGATTATGATAATGTACACCCGTCTCATCTTCGGACTTGTCTGGTAGTGCCACAGGAGCGGAGGAGGATTTTTGTGGTCAATTGTTCAATGTTTCTTGTTTGGTCCAGTGTTTTATAATATACAAAAAAAAAAAAAAAGGGTTAGCTCTAATAGAATTATAAGAGACGTCTTCCCTATAAAACTTGCTAAGAAGAGCCCATTCGATTATGGAGAGGAATAAGAATGAAGTAGATTTTTTTTTCTAAATGTCCACAAATAAAAAGAGTTGGAGCTTTTTATTTGTGGCTCTCTTATATATTGTTACCTTAACATCAGTATATATACGGATGTTCCTTGTTAATATAAAATCTTACCAAGACTTCCCTCTCTCCCTCTCTCTCTCTCTTTCTCTTATTTTACGAGCCCAGTAATGTCATCTTGATTTATTTGTCTCCAAGCTTTACTGCTGTGACATTTCGGATGAATTATGAGTAATTAAACAAGTTGTGATAAGTCTCTTGATTTGATCTCCTTGACTATGTTTTGAAGACACGAAAGACGAAGACATGGAAGGAGAAACAAATGTTGGACGGTGGAAGAAAAAGATTTTTTTTTTTATATAAAAGGAAGATATATTTAAGTGGATGTCTCTCTTCTTTCCTCTCCCTCCTTGTCCTCCTCCTCCTTTTATTGTTGTTTGAGGCTTCGTCGTTGCCATTTATTATTGTTACGGATGGAATAAATCCCTATAATAGTAATAGATCTATATACTGAAGAGAAAAAAACAACAGAGGGTCTTCGATGCTTTTTTTTTTAATGTCTTATATACTAGAGCGGGCGTTAAAGGAGTAGAAAGAAAGAAATTGAGAGAGAGAGAGAGAGAGAGAAAGAGAGAGAGAGAGAGAGAGAAAGAGAGAGAATAGAAGGGAGTAGTTCTTTTTAAGTGGACATTTCGGCTCATCGAAACTCTTAAGAAGGACCGGTATACATACGTGGATATAATATACTTTTTTTCACCAAAAAACTAGCTCTTGCCATGCTATAAGTCTTGTGTCTTTTAGGGGGGGATTTTTTTTTTTTTTGTCTGTCTGTCTGAATCCAGTCTATGCCTTTAGAAGGTATGAGAGAGAACGGAGGAGTCGTAGTAAGTTCGAATGTAAAAGCTGTTGGAATAATAAATTATTGCTATTGCTCCGCTAAAGAGGTTATAATAACGTTGTGGACGAGGCAAAGGACTTGATATGTTTTTCTCCCTCCCCTCCTCCTCACCCTCATTGCATGTGTTACGCACTCTGCTCTTTTTATGCACTTGTCTCATACGTGTCCCTATGTTATATTCTATCCATCTAATACCTATTGTTACACTCACTAAAGCCCAGTAATAATATTATTCACGTAATGAATTGAGAAGGTCCTGGGAGAGAGAGAGAGACAGGGGTAAAAGAGGGAGAGCGAGAGCCAAGCGGCTCTGAATTTCCTTTGTGCATTCAAAAATTGTTTTTTCTTCACTTGTTTCCTATTACACAACTTTACTGCAACAAGTGGAAATCCACTTGGCTCAATGTGAGTGAGAGAGAGAGAGAGAAGGAGGGAGGGAGGGGAGAGAGAGAGAGAAAAAAAACTACAGAGGGACGATAGGTAAGAGGAAATCAAGGGAAACGGAGAGATACAAAAGGAGATAGGGAGAGGGCAAAAATAGAATTCACACCGGGCTTTCGTGAGAGGGGGAAATAGAGGAGGAAGAACTGCACTGGGAGTTTGAGAAAGCTGATAGTGAGAAAGAGAGGAGAAGACCGGAAAAAAGAGTTAAGAGAATGAAAGAGAGAGAGAGAAGAGAATAAGAAAATGTAGGATGTATGAAAGAGACAGAAAGGTATATAGAATGAAAAAAATAGTAAGAGAAGAAGCTGGGAAGAAAGATAAAGAGATTTGGAGAGAGAGAGAGAGAGAGGGAGAGAGGAGAGAGAGAGAAAGAAAAGGGAAAAAGAAAGAGAGGAAAGAG
>JAQGBT010003454.1:0-19563 GCA_034698585.1 Disparrhopalites patrizii | reverse complement strand
AATTTATTTAAAAAACTAAACGCTAGTAAAATTGAAAGAAAATTTATTTAAAAAACTAAACGCTAGTAAAATTGAAAATTTATTTAAAAAACTAAACGCTAAAATTGAAAGAAAATTAATTTAAAAAACTAAACGCTAGTAAAACTGAAAGAAAATTAATTGATGAGCAAATTACTTTAGAAAATTAAACAGTAGTAGAATTGAAAAGAAAATTAGAATGAATTATTTTAAAATATTAAACAGTAGTAAAATTAGAAAGAAAATAAAGATTTAAAAAATTTGTGGTCTCTCATAATATTAATAGTGCAACATTTTTTCCAAAAAAAAAGAGGTCCATTTTTTCAATGAAATTCCCATTTTTTTCTTTGGCCTAAATTAAATGCCGAATCACGTATTCAAATGCACTTTTTCTGGGATTGAATTAAAGTTAGTCATTTAAGAGGGAAATTTAAACAATTTTTTTCTAGTTTCATTCAAAAAAAATCCGTCCATCCTACAACGATCCAGGTGTGGAAAGGAATAAGCTGTTGTTAATATGCTTTTTAATACACCACAAAATGCATGGAACCGAAGTTTGTATGGACTAAAAAAATATAAAATAAATAAACTGAACCCCGTTAAAGCCAGAACGCTTCCCCGCATAAAATCTCTGGATTATTGTCCAAAATTCTACAGAGGTCCAAGAACAAATAGAAGGTAAAAGTGTTTCTCTCTCGGAAAATCCCTTTGATTATGAACTTTTTAGTTTATAAAAAAAAATTACACATGAGAAAGCCTTACACAGCTGCGGGTGTATTATTACAAGGCAAAAATGACTCCTCGCCAGCTCTTTTGCTGTCTTTTGCCTTCCCAGAAAAAAAAACTTACAAAAAAATTAAGCCAAAAAAACCAAGTTCAGCAACCCTCAAGCCTTCCCTTGTGCCACCATTTCCCATTATGTATTATTATTATTAACAAAAATATTAATATTTTGGTTCCACATCATTTCAAAAGCTTGGAAGAGAAAAAGGCAATGAAGCTCTTTTTCCTTCTGTAAGAAAAAAAAAAGTAGTCATTGGTACACTTTTTTGGAAGGGTAAAAAGACCAGAGCAGAAGGGGATGTACCACAAATTATAAATTCTTTCTTTATCTACATTTTTTTTCGTGTGTGTTGAGGCAGACTTAGAGGACATGTGCCTTTGCATGGTTTGAAACTTGTAGTATTACCATTATTGTTATGTATTTTATTATGAATGACCCGTATTAGATTGTTATGAAGACTTGAGTGCGTGAGGATGTGTTAACCTACAAAAAAAAAAAAATATTGGACGCGTTTTGTAGGAGCCTAACTGATAATTATGTGTGGAGTGAATGGCTACATAACCCTTTTTTTTCCTTTGGACTCTTCAGCATCCTTTTCCCTATTGCATATTAAATATATTTATTGGTAGTTGGCTAAGGTGAAAATGAACATGTGTATAATTTGTGTTGCTTGCTAAGCGGAAAAGTATGACGTGTGTGTTATGCCCAGGAAAAACAAGACGGAATATTTTTTCTAATTATTCCTATTTCCATTTTTTTCATAATGAATGGGATTTCTTGAGTGAATTTTTTAAAATTTCAATTGACACGCACTTCCTGCATTATTTTTTGACATTTCTTTTTTTTTTCCTATTTCCTATGCAAATGTTTAGTTGGCCTTCCTTGGAAATGCGTTAGGAGTTTTTTAGGCGGGAAAAAGTGGACATAAAAATATTTTAAAATCATTTGAGTTTAAAACTTTTCGTGAGCTTTTGTAGATACGAGATTTTTTTGGGGGGAATATTTTTTATTATCGTGGACTTTTAATTTATTGTCATTCTTTGCTTTGAATTTTGAATCCCACTTTTAATTCTTTGTAACTAAAATTCCCGGGAAAATCCGTCCAAATGCCAAAGGGTGAAAATGAGACAGGGCAGAGATTTTTCGGAGGAAAAAAGAAAGATATAAAAAGTTTCCTTTTTTGTTTTAAATCCCATTTAATACCAGTCTTAGCCCAACATTTAATTCCCCTGCATAATTATTCATATACAGCCGAGTTTTTATTTCGTGATATCAGCAAAAACTTCTAATTCAACTTCTCTTTCTCCTCCCGCCAATTTTTTTATTATTCCCAGAGATTTTCGAAAGGAAGAAAAGTTTTTTTTTTTGACAAAAGAAAAAAGTCATGGCCGAACCTAAAAGACGGGGGATTAAATGATATAAAAAAGTTCCTTTTGGGAAGTTATAAGATGACTACAAAATATTAAACAAGAGGAGAAAGTTTTGTCCAAGAAAGAGTCAAAAGGGCATGCCTTTTTATTTATTTATGAACATGTCTCATGTAAAAATCCCTCCCCTTTTATTTGATAATACATTCGCTTTCTCTCACTATTTTTTATTGGAAACGAATATTAAATTCTTTTTTTTTTAAACTTAGCTTTTATTCACATTTACTTTCTTTTTTTTGGGCTCATCTCCATTCAGATTTTCCGCTGTTTCTGCTTTTTCCTCCTATTTATTACCTTTTGTCTGTCTTCTCGATGTACATTGTGTATCGTATTTTGTCCGTTTTTGCTTGTTTGTGAATTTTTTAGACGTAAACTTTAGTTTAGTTTTTTGATGGTTCAAGCAAAAAACGGAAATTCTTAAGCAGGAAAAAATTCTAAAGCAGAGAAAGAATAAAAATTTTACAACAACAAAAAAATTCTACAACAGAAAAAAAAATTCTACAACAGAGAAAAAATAACAATTCTATAACAGAAAAAATTTCTACAACAGAGAAAGAATAAAAATTCTCTAACAGAGAAAAAATAAAAATTCTCCAACAGAGAAAAAATAAAAATTCTAACAACAAATGTAACCCGGCAAAAAACGGGACAAAAAAAGCCAGTATAGATACAAACTTTATTATTATCATTTTATTCAAAGAAAATGTTTGGGCCTTCCCCCATAAAAAATGTACAGAGAGACTGTTGTATAGAGAATAAAAAAAAGTTTTTCAACCTGCCTTCCTCCATTTACTCCAAGGGAAACCGTGGGTAGTTTTATTTAGCTTTTTTTTTGCTTTGGACCTCTTTCAAGATAAAGTACGAAATTATACACAGACGCGAGAAGATCCAAAGCTGCCCGGGAGAGACAAAGAGAGAATCGAGAGAGAGAGAGAGAGACAGAGATGGAAAGGCCAGAGACAGTCAAAGAGAGACGAAGAGAAAAAGCGAGATAGACAGAGATGTGTACAAATCTCCCAAGTTTATCATTCTTTATTTTCAGCCTGCATCTCTTCCCCCAAAAAAATGAAGAGGGGAAAAGGAGAAAAAAAGTTTTGTTTTGTTTTTTTTTCTGGATGTACCCCTCCACCTAATCCTCCTCCCGTTTTTTCCCCATGTTCCCTCATCCTCCTCTTTCCCCTCTTTTTATTCCCCTCGCAGAAGGGCGGGAAAGGAGAAGGGAGAAGAGGGGATAATGTCATTTCCATTTGGCATTTCCTCGTCGTCCTCCTTCAGTCAGAGCAGGCCCCAAAGAATTTACACATGAGCTATTCCTCGCCTCACACAATAAGGAAGAACGGCGCATGCAGATTATATGCTGGCCCAGAAATTGCCTTCATAATCATATAAAATGTACGCACAATTACGACTCGTCTACAACATGGCCAGGCATTCAAAAATAATCCATATTCAGTCATTTCCACCAAGTGAGCACCAGCGGTTTTTTTTTCAAAAAAAATACATGAAATAAAAGAGGAAAAAATGGACAATATACCCATACTTCGTATGTAATGTACATATATGTACTTACTAGTCCAAGCTCATATAAGACCGTCGTCAAGGAAGAAAAAACAAGTATTTACGCATTGTAGGAAGGAAATATTTTTTCCCTTTCTCTCTGTCTCCCCTCTGTTGTACTGGAGCTTGATGCCCTCTGCTCCTCCTTTTTTTCTTGGTGGGAATTTTTTCCTCTGCACTATCACTATCCTGCACCAAGTATTGTTCCCATTTGAAAAGGATCCAGTGGTTCTTCACTTTGGCTCGTTTCGTTTTGTAAGGCAGAAAAGTACACAATTCTTTTCTGGGCCCTACAAGGGGAGGAAAGGCAAAGGCGGCGAATGGTATAACAATAGGAAGTACGGGAAATGTGGACGGACATGGACACTGCATGAGACCCACAGAAGGGTGTCATCGACAGATCGGAGGGGACGTTAAATCCGGCAAAATTTGAGTGCAGCAGAGACTTTCAAAAGGTCTGGAGAAAACTAAATGGGAAGCAAGAAAGGAAAGGACAATTAAACGGAAAGAGAAGGTAAAATGCAAGAAAGGAGGGAAAGAGACAAGGCGAGAGAGGAAAATAGAGAAGACAAGGCGCGAGAAACAAATGGAGGAGATAAGGCGAGAGAAACAAATAGAGGAGAAAAGGCGAGAGAAAAAAATAGAGGAGATAGGGAGAGAAAAAGGGTAGATGGAAGAAGGGAGAAAATAAAAACTAGAGATTATCATATATAGGAATGTGCAAGAGAGAAAAAGAGAACAGAAAAAGTGAGGGAAAGTGATACGAAAGGAAAAGAGAACAGAAAAAGTGAGGGAAAGTGATACGAAAGGAAAAGAGAACAGAAAAAGTGAGGGAAAGTGATAAGAATGGAAAAGAGAAGAGAAAAGTAGAGGTAAAGTGATAAGAGATGAAAAGAAACGAGAAAATCAGAGGAAAAGTGATAAGAGAGGAAAAGAGTCGAGGAAAAGACGGGAAAAAAGAAAATGGAGAAAAAGCGAAGAGACAAAGAGAGGAAAAAATATAAGGGAGACAAATGGAAGGGTAATGATAAGGAAGAAAAGGAGAGGAAAAAAAAAAGGAACGGATAAAAGGAGACAACAATACCAAGAGAAAAAATAGAGGAGAAAAAGCCATGGAAAAAAAAAGGAAGAATGGACATCCAAATAAAAAATAGACGAAAGACCTACAGAGGACAGGGTCGAGGAAGCAACAATGGATATGAGGAATAGCAAAGAGACCCGAGAGGTAAAAATCTCCATTGAAAGACAATGAAAGAGAGAGAAGGAAGACAAGTAAAAAACGGGAAAAACAAGGAGAAAAAACTGGAAAAAATGAAGAGAAGGAAGAAAACGGGGAAGCAAAGAAGAAAAAAAGAGAAAACAGAAACCGAAACTAACAAGAGAAAGGAAGAGGAGCCAGGAAAAGAAACAAATACGAGGAAGAATAAGCGAGACAGCAATGCAGAGAGGAAATGTAGTCCATACATAAAAAAAACAAGCGAGAGGAGTGACACTGTAGAAAATTGAGTAAGCAGAAGAGGAAGATAGGACTCGTGAATGATAATGATAATATTGCCGTTCAAGGCGAAGTAAATTGACTTTCCACGCACCAGAGAGACCGCATAGGCTCCCTTGTATGTATTTTTCTCTCTCTGTATTTCTCTCTCACGCACTCAGTCTCCATTTGCTACATTGTGTAAAACATTTTGAAAGAATCTCATCATGCTCATGAAATTATCCAAGTATACCAGCATTACGAGCACATTGTACAATGGACTACGAGTGAGGAAGGAGTGTGAAAGGACGACAAGATCATCATCGTACGCGGCGTCATCATCATAATAATAAAGGGAATTTTTTGGTCTGCACAGAGAGGCACAGAACGAGTGTGAAGAGACTCGCGTTGGGCTTATTCTTATGGCCAAAAATCATAGATTTACGTACATATGTGTATATACATACATATAGTACGTAATGTGTATATGCATATGTATACATATAGTATATAATATGTATATAAATACATCGGCGTAACTTCCTTTTCCCCGCGATTGGGACGTGTGTGCATCATTTCCTCTCTCGGTCTTTTTTCTCTCTGTCTCGCTTTTTTTCTCTCTTTCTCTCTCTCTCAGCCTCGCTGTTTGTCTCTCTTTCTCGCTCTTTCTGTCTCTTTCTCTCTCTCTCGGTCTTTTTTCTCTTTTTCTGTCTCTTTCTCTCTCTCGGTCTTTTTCTCTCTGGTTTGCTCTTTTGCTGTCTTTCTCACTTTTCTCTCTTCCTCTGTCACTCTTTTGTTGTCTCTCTCGCGTTTTCTCTCTTCCTTTTTGCTCTTCTTCTTTGCCCTTCCTTTTCGCCCTTCCTGTCCCTCCAGATTTCCCCATGACCGCGGCCATATCTCTCTTTTATCACATTACAAAGTGTACAATAAAAATAAAAACAATAAGCTATCACCATTTTTAGTGGTAATACAAAAACGGAAATATTTCCCATCCTTCCACCAAAGAAATCATGTCGCCACGGCTTTTGGAAATGCTTCATCATTCTTAATTTTAATTTTGGCTCCACTTTGCATATTTTTTCCTCCTTTTTTTTGTAGTTTCTTTGCACATTTCCCTTCCTTTTGTTTCTTCATTTCCCCTTCATGCCTACTTGATTCAGTTGGCGGAAGTTGGTATATGTTTTTCCTGTTTTTTTTTCTATTTTTTGTGAGAAACTATTTTAATTACATTTGCAGACCTCCCAGTCAAAATGGGGTCAAGATCCTCCTTTCCGTTTGTTACTGTCCGGAATATATGTGGATCGCATCTTTTTTGGAATGTGACGCCAAATGGATTTGTGAGGGGAAGATAAATACATGTGTAAATATGTATATAAATGTGTGAAAGTACATTTTGGGAGGAAATACATGTGTTTCCCATAAAAAGTGCTTTAAAGCTAAATTATTGGATTGTTATTTACCCCTAAAAAAATGTTATGGTTCGGATTTATCAAGAATATTACCCACACATTTATTTCGGTTGGCCAGAGTATAATTGCAGATTTAATCTATACATTTCTCCCCAAAACTTCCTCGGTCCTTCCATGCTATTTAATATAAAAGCACATGTGCATCTGTGCATCCCATTACGTCATAATATAAGGGTGAAAAAACCAATATTTTCCCCAACAAAGTCTGCCACGTTTGTCGGGCTGAAAATCTTTCTTTTTTTTCAAATTAAAAACAGAAAAGCGACTGCATCGACCACGAAATTGTCCTGACATGTTCTTTCAAAAGAATCTATATGCAGTTTCTAGGGGTCTTAGCTTTCATTTGAAGGCGGCGGGGAAGGGAGAAAAGTAACTTTCCTCCCCTCCCGCAACTTGTAATCGGAAATCAGTGACTGCGGTTCGGGTTCATGGAAATAAATGTGCATGCACCGAAAGGGAGAGAGAGAGAAAAGGGGCGAGAGACAAGGATGGAAAGCGACACAAAAAAAAATGGAAAGTGTATCCCAAAAAATTTTGGAGCCGTTGTGTGTGGGAAAAAAATCTCATATACACACAATATTAGTTTGTATGCCTGATGTGTGCCGTGACGTGTGAGTGCATTTTCAAAATAAGCAAAGGGAGAGACAGCGAGAGAGAGAGAGAGAGAGAGAGCAGTAGGAGATGCAGTGAGAAAGACAAAGAAAGAGTGAAAATGAGAAGAAAGAGAAAGAGACATAGAGGGAAACAGAAAATGATTGTAAGTAAGCAATAAAGGGAGAAAGAGAGAAAAAACAGAGAGAAACCCCAAAAGAGAAAGAGCAAAACACGGAGAGAAAAACAGAGAAATCCCGAGAGAGAAGCAGAGAAACAAAGAGTAAAAGAGAGAGACAGCCAGAATCGTAAAAACTGAAAGAAAGAGAGAAACATCGAGAAAAACTGAGAGAAAGAGAGAAACATCGAGAAAAACAGAGAGAAAGAGAGAAACATCAAGAAAAACTGAGCGAGAAAGAGAGAAACATCAAGAAAAACTGAGAGGGAAAGAGAGAAACATCAAGAAAAGCTGAGAGGGAAAGAGAGAAACATCGGGAAAAACAGGAAGAAAGTGAGAAACATCGGGAAAAACAGGAAGAAAGAGAGAAACATCGGGAGAAACAGAAATAAACGTCGAGAAAAACTCAGAGGGAAAGAGAGAATCGTCGATAAAAAGTCGATATAAAGAGAGAGAGGGAAAAAGATAAAGAGAGAGTAAACAAACTGAGAGAAAAAAAAGAGAAATAGCAAAATAGAAAAAGTGAAACATGGAAAAACAGAGAGAGGCAAAGGAAGAAAGAGAGAGAGAGAGATGAAGAAGCATAAACGGACATGAGAGGCGCAGAGAGAGAGAAACAGAGAGGGACCAGAAGGGGAGAGAGAAAGAGAAAAGGACAGAGAGACAGAGAGAGTGAAATGAAAAACAACGGGATCCTCTCAACTCCCTGGGACTTCGGGCCCTTCCACATTTTTTTTCATTCAAGAAAAAGCGACAGGAAGGAAAGACAAGAGAGGTAACACCACCTCCATTGTATTTCCCCAGCATTATATATTTCCCCCAGAAAAAAGCACCACACAAGGGGAAACCACGGGGTGGGAACGAACGGTGGTAATATTTCAAAAAAAAACAGCCCCTGTGTACTTATACACATTCATTTGGCTTCCACTCTCCCCTTTTTTTAATATTTTTTCTGCATTTTCCCTTGCATTTTTCTCCTTCTCCCCTTGACATTGATAATAATGCCCTTGGAAAGGACGAAGACGGCTCGAATACCGAACTGGAGAAAGTACAGAAACAAAAGAGAGGCGGAGGGGAAAGCAAACAGGAAAAGTTTGGTTTGGGGGTGGAGGAAATCAACTTCTCCAATTTTGAACACTGTCAACGTCCACAGCTCGGTGGAACATTTTGTAAATGGGCGTTGTGTATTGACGTAAGGAAAAACAAATATGTGGGACTTGACCAGAATCGGAACCGTGAAGGCGGGGAGCGGAAGTTGGTGGCGGAGGCGTGAAGGGCAAGAAAGGACAAGGACGTGATTGGAGGTTGTGGCGGGAGAGAAAGGAAACTTTTAAATCAGAGGCCAAGGAACATTGGGAAAACATGAGATATGCAATAAAATGTCAAAAACTAATTCTATTGCCTCACGCATTAATTTCCACAAAAATTATGGAAAGGCGCAACGATTATGCATGGGAGATTCTCGCCCTTGTAAACAGTTGTGAAACACTTGAGATCAATCATGTCCACAAAAGAGGGTGAAACGAAAGGGAAAGAGTCGGGGAAGAGAAGACGAAGGAAATATAGCATGAAAAAATGAACGGGGCTAAAAAAAAAAAAAAAGTTGGGAAATAAAAACAGGCAAAAAAAGCTTCAAGGGCTTTTTTATGAATGTGTGCGCCCCGACAAGGTTGACAGAAATGCGGGTGAAAAAACGGGAGACGGAAGCGCACAGGGAGAGAGAGACAGCGAGAGAGAGAGACAGAGAGACAAATTGGAGAAGAGAGATTGGCAGAAAGGCAAGGAGAGAAGAATAAAGACCAAATTGTTCTTTCACGTAAAATAATTCCCCGAAAATGTTCTCCGTCAAAAGGTTGCGGTGAAGGGAGGAGGAGGAGGAAAAGCAGAAGAAGAAGTCTCTCCCCGTGTGACACGATGAAATAATAACGATGTAACAATAATATAAAATGGAACGAACTGAAAGGTGATGCCCGTCAAACTCATCACCGCCATATTAAGTGGGGGTAATATTTTTATATAATAGCACTACATAATTATTATGAGATCACTAAAAACGACTCGAATCATGTGTATAAATTATTATGGTCGTTGAGCACACACCAATTAAAAAAAATACAAGTTATAGTGCGTATGCGCGACAAACATGCTGTCTCCATGCATAAATGATGCCCGGGTGTTTAAGGGGCACAAAATGAATGCTAATCCATCAAAGGATGGGGAGGGGGAGAATCAAAATGTGTGGGCGAATTCCATTAACATTCGTTTTTGTGATGTTTTTGTGTGTTCTGTTGGATGATTTGGGAATACTTATTTTGACGAGAGCACTTGAATTATTTCCTGGACAATTTTCTCTTGTGGTTGTTCTACAAGGATACAACTCCCTACTCGGTATCCGACCTTTCTCATATGACACTTTCTCCAGAAAAAAAAAATTGCTCCACGTGACGATCTAACTGTAAGCCGACAAAAGCTAATAACTATACATATGTACAACACCTGCCCTGTAATAAGAATTCCTTTTTTATATAACGAACAATTCTGAATACTATGAATGACGCAAAACAAACTAATTAATTTCCACCCAACTTTTTTTCCCTGCTCCTGAAATTTAACTAGAAAGCTGTCAATTCCGGCAAAGAAAAAGTTCATGTAATGCAGATGTGGAGAGATTTTACTCAGATTTCACTCATTATTTTTCGCACGTTCCTGTACAGTAACAAAATGATAAAGCTGGAATATTTATAATTATTTATACATTCGGTTATTCATTGCTCATTTTTTCTACTGTCAATCACCGCAAAATCGTAAGCATTAAACTGTGCCACGAGCGGGCACGAGCACAGGGCAAAAACTTTTCCCTGTCGAAAATGTGGTTTTAAACCCACTCATAGAGTACGAAGACAAATTAATTACGATTTTAGGCTTCTTTTTTGGCAAAAACAAATTCTGATTTGCGTCATGTGCTTGTGCCGATCTTAAATTGCCTTTAGTTTTCCTAACGTTCAAAAAACAATCAATTTGCGACCTAAACATACATGAAATCGCCAGCTAATGAAATTAAAATCGTGGTAATGAGCGCGTCGACTTATTCCACCTTTAACTACATATTCATTGCGTCAGTCGCCCCAATTTTCACTTCCTCCCATTAAGTATTGACTTGCCGGCAAAAGTAATTACAAGTGTCTGTTTACCTCCATGTACTTGATTTTAATAGCACCGAAATCCGTCCGGCAAATAATTGCCCGGTTTTCCTCGGGCGGAAAAGTTCGGATTTGTGCGGGTATCATGCAATTATAATTCCGTTGATAACATATACATATGTATATATATGTACATATATACACTCCAAGGAAATTAATTACATTTCTGTTCCAGTCTACGTCGAGGCGCATCATCCTCGCATGACACATATTTATTTATGGGGCTGCAAACATTTCAAGGAGAAAAACAATGTATGCACTCATTCAACGGAAAATAATCAATGGAGGGAAGACAAACATAGACGGAATGCATTTTCCCTTTGACTCCCCAAAACGACGGGATTCCCTCCAAAATAATTTCGTTTTGCTAGCTTTTTACGATTTTCGCTCAAAATTTGTGAAAACCCGGATAGGACGCAATGATTTCGATTTTCTGTGGTTAGGCTTCAAAGGCTTTCAAGTTTTCAGGATTTCAAATTATCCCTCTACCTGCGACTGTACATGACTTGGGCTGGAAGGGTTCAGGATAGCAAAGGTTACTCCAATCCCATTATATTTATCCTGACCCAAATTCTTGCCCATAAGACAACCTATATGCATCTCCCCTACTTTTTTTCTCTTATTTTTGTACTCTCTATAAAAGAACAAAGTGTAGAAAATGCACACACATACTGCAAATGTCCCTCTCATCCATTATTTAGAGTGCACACAAAATAAATGTCCACCGTGTACAGACTGACGTGGTGCACAAACAAGAGTGATTACACAAAAATAAATCAATATACCCACATGGTGTAATATAAACACAACTTGTATATAGTCTCAACTGAAATCAAAAAAGCTTTTTACCCCTTTCGTAATATATTTGATTGATAGAAATAATAATACAAAATATATATATATGTATAATCCGCCACATTCCCATTTCAAGAGTATTATAGACGAGGGAACACTTGAAGAATTGAAGTGAAAGGAAATGTGTATTTTGTATTAACCCCGGGATTTTGATGTTCGTACATACTTTTTTTTTCAATTAACATCGGTGTCCCCATACAATCATAAAGCCATATAGTGAAGAACAAGAAGAAGAGGAGCCATTCAAAATAATAAAATTAAACAACCTTTTGCATATACAAAAATAGATAAGACATTATAAAGTCTATATAGACATAGACAGAGAGAGAGAGAGAGAAGCTAATCATTGTAATAACCTTGGCCACAAATGATGACTGTCACTCTCGTTTCTCTCTCTCTCTCTCTTTCTCTCAATCACTCTCTCACCCTTTCATATAGTATACAACAAACAAAAATCAAGTGCAAACAGAGACACAGACAAATTTCACTTTTCTCTCCGTCTCTCTTTCCATTTTCTATTTGTGTCTCCGTCTCAACTCATGCATTTTTCAGAGTCTCTCCCCCAAAGTGGCAATTGATAATAATAACAACAACTTGTCCCTTCTCCATAACCCCTCACTTTGCTTGGGAGTGAGAGTGTCTTTCAGGATTTAGCGAGAATGCATATGAAATGTGTATATATACACAAAGGGAGATGTATAATATACACATAGCACATTATTGTGTGAATTTTGACGAGTTCAAAGCCTCAATTAGACTACCATTGCCATGTTAAAGGCAGTCACTCAAATGCATTTTGTTCTTCCAAGGTACTGTATCGAATGCTAAAATACATATACCATACGCTGGGCCACAAACGACAATCACCATCAAGTGAATGAGTCTTTCGCGAAAATGTGATAATAGTAATAATAACCACACATATTAGACATCATCACAGAGAGGCATTGTGTAGGGACGTGCGTGACATGAACATAAAACAAAGGTCGAGGTAGTCGAGGATGACACAATACCATTGGGATTTACCTAGGAGGAAAATGCGACTTCATAATATTAATATACGTTTTCAAAGGGTTGGTCAGAGGAAAATATATGTATAACGTACACGGTACATACATCCACTGGCGTTGTCATCAGTGGATGTTGAAACACGGGTTTTATTATCCATTTGTGGCTTTACAAATGCGTGCAAATTTTATTGTGCAAAAGTGTATCTAATTATAAAATTAGTTGGCTCATCATGATCCTTGGATAAACGCGCTATGATAACGGCGGTGTAATAAGAGAGAGAGGCGAAGTGAGTGTAAGTATATCAAAGAGAGGAATATTGGAATAAATCACCCACAAATTTTTGAATAAGTCACATGAGGCCGAGATTACATTGCCAATTGTTGAGATGGTGCGCAACACTCAATCCCAAATATTTTTTTTTTTTTATATAACGGCGGTGCATGTCTGGTCAGCTACAAAGCAAATTTATTTGCATTCGCAAATATTTTGGATCATTTGTTTCCAAAATATAGGTACGATTGGATTGAATATTGTGTTCGAACAAACAACAAAGTTCCAACAGCAAATAGAGAGCACAGGAGATCCGGCAATGACAATGTGCAACGCAACCGGCGAAGATCTGTGATATCCTTGCTGCAAAAAGGAGGAAAAATTGAAGCGATCTTCGTGCTAAATGCTAAATGTCGGTGCTCTGCTCTGACATTCCTTGATTTCCTCGATGTCTCTGATATGTTCTGGTCCTCGAAAAGTTCAGGTATATATATACATTTAGGCAATTCAGAATAATCTATTTTATAACATTTTTTTATTGCTTTACGACGGACCATTTTGAATTGGTAATGCTCTTAAAAGGATGCAGGGTGCCGATCAGGCAATTATTTCCTTTTATTAATCGAAAAACAGTTTTAACCAAATCAATTTTCTGTTGATTCAGGAAGCCCCTCCAATTTTAAGTTCAGCCTGCAATAATTTCTTGAGAAAGTTGGCTGGGACGAAATAGTAAACAACACGCTATTAATTAAGTAAAGGGATACGAGATATGAATTATATATATATATATACATACAGGTACCAAACGAATTGAATGAATAAATTGTGGTTACACTTGTTATAGCACCATCTATCTTCCCACCGCACATGTACAATGTTTTCATTTTTTCCTTAACTCTTTCACTCACAGGAAATCTGATGAAAACAATATACATATTTGCGGCTTCCCCCTAATGTATATCTTTAACAGATTGAGGTTGTTCTATTTCCCTCCACATTTATTTATCCACAATGGAGTATTCGAGGAATAATTAGAATAATATTAGAAATATTCCTCAATGTGCCCACAATTGTGAGACAACAAACAAAGACAACGCTTTCGCTCGAAAGTGTGGGTCAATTCCTATTTTGAACGAGAAGAAATGTTGTAATAATAAGAAAATGACGTCGTTCGGGTGAGAGTTGAGAAACTCTTTTGTAGGTCAAGTTTATTAAGTAAGTAGGGAGAGATAGAGAGGGAGAGAGAGAGAAGAAAGAAGGACTATCTTCGCTCGTATTGAGCGAGAAAGTTTTTGTTGTGAACGTGTAAAAGTAAACACACGTATATTTGACCTGCTTAATGCCGCTATGCATTTGTGATGATGAGGCTGTGGGTAAAGGGAACAGAGAGTGGTGCTGATGAGAAAATAATGAGGAAAAGTGTCTTATTATGGGTAAAGTTTTTGTTGGAAGCAGAATTTTATCATCAGTTCTACGTCAATATGTACCTATATAATATTTAATTTAACCATACGTCTAATTTAGACAAACACGGGACTTTTTTTCTTTACCTTGAGGGCTGTAGCCATCGTAGTCAATGATGCTATTTTCCCAGTCTCCACTCTGACTCCGTCGACCACCATGTCCGCTGGAACTGCCCCGATCACTCTCTTCCACGTCTTCTTTGATGCCGATCATCTCATCGCCAAGTGGTGGGGGCATCCTTTTCTTAGGGGGAAGCTTGAAATCGTCGTCTCTCCAGTGCGAATTCTTTTAATTTGTCCGTCTTGCTTCTGTATTAAAAACGTCGGCAGTCAAAGACAGGGATTGACGAACGTATTCATTCTGAAATAATTTAAAAAAAAAAACAAACAAAATTATACATAGAATTCCGAAAATATTACTGTGATCGACATATCAATAACGTCATAAAAGCACTTTCAATCATTTCGTGTAGATTTGTTTATATTTTACAATATTTGCACGTTATTATCAGGTACTTTAAAGTTATTTAAGGGCATGGGTTATTAAATTAAAATTTATTCGTGAAAAATTCAAACAGCGAATTGCCAAAGCCAAAAATGCAGCGGCATTTTTAAATGGCGCAAAAAAGGGTATTTCCTACTTAAAATTGATCTACGGTATCGTTGAACCTATTTTTGATCCAATATATTTTTCCGGAGAAAATTCTATTCGGAAATTGGTAGACCGGGAAAAATTTTTTATCTTAAATTGTAGAAAAAAAGGATAAACATGTACCGTAAACATTAAACTACGTAGCATTGTACTTTCCAGACAATCCATTCATAGTTCCATTTTCATAGGTTATTTAGTATACATTTAATATTTAATAAGTTCATAATATGAATAGTAAAATTGAATCAGGAATAACTGGCTTTGTGATTGAAAACTATGGTTTGAAATCAATCCCATTCGAGTTTCAACGGAGGGGGATTGCGCAGGCAAGTCGAAATTCACTATATTCACTTTACTCGAAAATGGATTTTTATTTTTTCTCCAAAAACCCTTTCAAACTTCTTAAGCACAAATTAATGGGTTATACTTATGCCACGAAAACATTAAATAGGTATAGGTACTTGTTTTCAACTTTGCCATCAAAAGGTCTATTCTGCACCCCATCAACGAAGTGCAATTTCAATCACTCCAATAAAACATTAGTAGAATAGTTGTCCTTGAGAAAGTTTCAATGCGAAGGTTACACACACTGAAAGCAATTTGCCGAAGTTGTCCTACAAAACTTTGCACCAAATAATTCCTGGGGTAAAGGTTCTCTTTCCTTTTTGTTGACTCCTTTATGTTAGCAACCGAGAAGTTGTCTATTGTTGCTGGAGATCAGAAGTTGTTGTCAAAGCTTTCAAGATTAATTTATGACAAACTCAACTGTTTAATCAGACTTCTCTCACTCTCTCTTGGATATTTATTTTTTATAATCACGCCAAAACAGCACCAAAATTTTTAACTCAAATATCAAATGTCTTCCATCGAATCACAGCATTTAGATAAACAAATTGAAGAGTGAGAACAAGCAACCAAATCGGTCTCAAAGCGTTGAAGGCAACCAGAGGTCTTGCAGTGTCTCAACAAATCCTTGAACATGAGATTCACGGCAAAAACAATACTTAAATAAACACAAAAACACTTCTGATATTCACAATGAAAAGGCATAGAAGTAACTTACTTGAACCAAAAAGCAGTGTGTGCAGAAATGCAACACCTGCAAAACATTATAAACAGCCTTTTCAGAGCGGGCTTAAAGGGTTTCTCCCTCACAAAAATTTTTCGAGCATTTTTATGGGTGCTGCTGATCCCAAAAACTTTGTTATCTCTATTACCCTTGACAATATCCTGTTTCCTCTTTCCCACTGTACACCAAACTTTTTATTACAATTTTTGTTCCAAAACAATTCTGTATTGTATGTATACCACAATGGTTCACCCCAAACACCCTCAAAAACTCTCTCTCGCTTCATCAACTACTCGTCTCAGCACAACCCCACAAATTAATATAGTGCAATTCTTGATGCATCATCATCATTTGAGAGCAAGAGCGTTAACAAGAGTCATCATTTTTTTTGTTTCGAAACATTATATCAACTATAAAAAGGTGTTAGCAAAAGGCAATGGCGTACAACACCCATGATAACGATGTTAATGGAAACATAGAAACTAAAAGGCAAATACCAAAATGCTCCTCCTCTTTCATCTTTTCAAAGGTAAGCATCAAAAAAGGATTTCTTTTTGCAGGTATAACATAGTTACTCACAAACCAAACTGCCCAGAAGATTTTGGTTGTACAGAGAATAAGGAGTAAAAAGTCAGAGAGAGAGAGAGAGAGAGAGAGAGAGCGCGACAGAGAGACGAGAGAGTTTTTGTGACTCGCCAAAACGTATAACAATGAATCTCAACGTAACCTTCAATGATCACTTTTCAAGGATAAACCCTCAAACTTGGCGTTACATTTGCTTTTTTGCTTAAGATAGCTTACACACATATATCTAGCACTTACCACCCTGCGTTTATACCAGCTAGTGATGCACTCATACTAACTCAGACATAAGGGAGATGAAATAAAAGACTCACAACAGTTTTTTGTATATTTACATGCATACATTCAAAGAAAGACAGAATATATAAAGGACAAACCCATAAAAAACTGAATAAATCGGCCTACCCCAGCTTTTATACTATTATTATTTAAAATCCCCTTTGTCTCTCACCTCTTTCGAGTTGTAAATGGACCAAAAATCTCTATAAAACTTTTAAAAGATGGAAATGGTCCACCAACATTTTAAAAAGACTATCCTCATTTAATACACACATCCTACACATTCAGCTCGGGACAAAACGTATAGGAATACCATGGAACTATTTAAAAGGCAAAATTCCGTTCGAAACAAATTGCATGCTACTACAACTATTCGTGAAGTCGAAACCATTCAAAACTACGAATGTTTACCATTCAGGATGAAAATCACCTTTAGAACTTTATTTAGCGTATTTACTATTTACGAAATCATCCACATATTTCAAATTCTTCTGTTCCCAAAACGAATCTTGGCGTGAATACACACCCTTGCGTTATTAAACTGAATTGCAAATTGCAACATTAACACAACCAACATCCGTTACCGGACGACAATTTGGTTTAAAACTTCAAATCCGTATTCACATTTTCCGTTTAAAAATAAATCCTGCTTTGAATGCAAGTCTTTGGTTCATTCTACCACAAAATGTACACATCGCCACAACAAAATTGACTCCTCCGTGTACTATAGAGTAGCTTCAGCATTCGGCAGTCAAAAATCTTGAATTGAGAAAATTTTGCTTGAACGATTAAGCAAATCTTTCACTTCATACAAAATATTCTCCAGTAAGATTCTTCGGTCTACAAAATCCGGTGCTGAAAAAAAAACCTGAACGTATCACCAAATCTGCTGTTTTTAAAACTTCATTTTAACCCAAAAATTCCTAGTTTCCACATAAAAATGTAAAAAAAAGTCTGGCTATTGAACAAATACAAAGAGGACTTACAATACCCACGAGGTATAAAAAAAGAGAGATTCAAGTCACGTAAGATCTAGGATAACAATACATATAGTCGTCTGACCTACTTCCAAAACCCTTTGAATCCATCCACAAGGTTGATCTTCTATTTTCAGAGAATGCCAGAGAGACGAGACAAGCTTTCACACTTATATTTTTTTGCTCCAAATTTTTCGATGAACATTTTACACAGACCAATATACATGGTTTTATAGCTCAAAAATGACTAAAAAGAAAAAAAACAGGATAGACCCATACAAGCCTTGAACCAAATGGATCAAAAAATCCTCCAAGTGAGGTGAAACCCAGAAATGACCTGTAAAAGCAAAATTGGGGGAAAAGGCCTCCTAATAAAATGTCACAGTCAACACCAAATTCACGATTGTAACCCTTGAAAAGCCGAAGAAAAAAGAATTTAGGTCAGGGTTTAGAACACATATATACACCAAAAAACGTCTCGGCATATAGTGAAAAAATGCAATGGCAAAAACCTGCTCTTGATCTCCCTTCTAAAGCTCTCTCTTTTCCACAAAAAAAAAATCTTCGAAAATCTTACCAGAAATGTTCAAAAACCGCCGAAACAATCAGAGTTTCATCCCCGAAAAAACAACGAGACGAAACGTTTTCACCCCGAAAAGAGCGTGACCTTTCCCATTTTCTGATTTTGTATACAAATATATTTATATACCTAGATTTTCTATATACTTAATAGGATCAGCGAATTAAGGCCAACGTCCACCAGATTCAAAATCTTAAATACATGAGCAAATGAATGGGTAAAAAAAAAGGGTTAACCATACCGTATAATTTCAAAGGTCTCCTCCAAATTCCACATGTAAAAAAACTGAAATTTTGAGTAATACACTGATATTTTTTATGAAAACAAGAGAGATTTCCATGGGATTTCATATAGAGAATATCGGAGAGAGAGAGAGAAAAAAAAAAGGATCTCTCTATATGATATTCCGGATTTTAAGCCACTGTCACCACCACTCCATTGTGAATTTGTTAGGATCTTGTTTTTCACCCAGATTTTTAATTCTAGGGAAATGATGGGTTTTTTAATTTTAAAAAACAATTAGGAATCACAAATTTTTTGATTTTTGAATAAAACAAGAACACTGAGATTTTTTGGAAGAGAGAAAAACACATGAGGATATATCAATTCTCTTGTTCTTTATTTTCTGCTGGTATATATTTTTTTTAGGTAAAAAAAGAAATGAAAGTGAGTCCAAGGACAACAATGTACTGTGTATTTTGGCCCTATACAAACCCTATGTATTATATGGGGGGAGAAAAATCACAATATAGGCTTTTTGAGCTGCGCAATTTACAATGTTGGATGCGGAGGGAGTGGCACCGGGTGGCGCTAGAGGGCGCTATCGCGCAGCAATTCAAATATTCCGATTCCAAGCATTTCTTTATTCCGTTTGTATTTTTATTTTGTTTTAAAATTTTTTTGGTCATTATTTGAAAATAGACCTGTTTTTTTTATTTTTGGTTCATAAATGGACCTGATTTTTTTAATTTTTGGTTCATAAATGGACCTGATTTTTTTAATTTTTGGTTCATAAATGGACCTGATTTTTTTAATTTTTGGTTCATAAACGGACCTGATTTTTTTTATTTTTGGTTCATAAATGGACCTGATTTTTTTTATTTTTGGTTCATAAATGGACCTGATTT
>JAQGBT010003453.1:0-19578 GCA_034698585.1 Disparrhopalites patrizii | reverse complement strand
TCTCTCTTTCTCTCTTTCTGTCTCTCTCTCTCTTTCTTTCTCTCTCTCTTTCTTTCTCTCTCTCTTCCTTACTCTCTTTCTCTTCCTTTCTCTCTCTTTCTCTCTCTTTCTCCTCGACTCCCATGACGGAGGGCGTGTATGTAAGCAGATTGGGTCCCTTTTTTGTCATTGCACTTGTTCACTGCAGGGCAAAAGAGGGGAAGATTATAATTTTAGGGAGGGAGAAAGGAGCGGGGAAATGCAACTGCCATAAACACTTCACGCTTCCCTGCACCCCGTCAAGCCGTGTCTTTTCTATTCGTATGTACATCCATATCCTATTTAACATGTAACATATAGGCAAAATGAGAATATACATAGCTAAAACCGCCTTTTCCCCTTCAAACCCATCCCGGGATATACCATCCTCCCTTTTTTTTTTATTTACCGCCTCAGATGAGGAAATTCCTTGGGAAAGCCTGTGTACAGAGGAAAAGTCTGGGCTGGGGAAAGTATAATGTACTAATGCCTCCCAGTTATTATTGCCCCTGCACTTGCCCGAATGATGTAGGAAAAGGCCATTTATGTGTATTATTACAGTCCATTTGCCTCGCTGTCTCCATCTCTCCCATAATTACACAACACCGCAAGAGCCACACATGTGTGGGTGTACTTACAAAAGGGGGAAAGACAGAGGAATATTGCAGTAATTTAGGGGAAATGTCCCTCCTTATTATACTGACTTATATGAAAGCCCGCTGGCGCTTATTTACGTAAATTGCTCCTTTCTCCTTGCTTTTTCCTCTGTGGATGTTGACGGGGAGAGTTGATTGGAAATATGGGGACGTACATAAGCTCATTATATATTTCTTATGTTATGTCTTACACAATTCTACTCAATGTCTGAAGGCAAATATGTAAAGGATGAGTTCTCACGTGGAAGACGATTGCATTATTAATTTTTGACAAAGGAAGACGGTCGAAAGGGTAAAAGAACAAAAACACGGAAGAATAATGGCGAAAGGATAAATGAAAAAATAAAATAAATAATATGAAGGTACATATACTTACAAAGAAGTTACAGGGGAAAGAGAATGATTATTGAATATAAAGTTGGGATGAGTAAATAAATGCAGAAAGGAAAATGGAGAGCGCAGAGATGGACGTTGTAGAGAGAGAAATGAAGGTGTGATACAATTGAACGTTAGGGCAATGGGAGGTGAAAGACCAAAGTGAAAAGGACATTGGAGGAGAAATAAGAAAGAGCAAAAAACAGAAATAAAGGGAGAAGGAAATAATCAGGGAGAGGAGCAAAACAGGGAAAGGAACCAAGAAATAGAAAGAAGGTTAAAACAGGAAACGAAAATGAAAAATACCTACAAGAGGAAGAAGGGCAAACCAAACAAAAGATAAAAGAGCCAAGAAACAAAAAAAGCAAAGGAGAGAAAAACCCACAAAAATATAGGATAGAAAATAAGAAAAAACGAGAAAAGGGAGCAAAAACATTGGAAAACGGAGAAAGCAAAACGAAAGCGAAAATACCAAAAAAAAACAAATAAGGAAAAAATCGAAAAAGAAACAAAAGAGAGAAAATGGCCAACAAAGAGAGATAAGGGAGTAGCAGAAAAAAACAAAACAGAGAAAATAATAGAAAAAACAAAGGAGAGAACATAACCAACAAAGATAAAGTGGAGGTTATAAAATAAAACAAGAGAGAAAAGAAGGAAAAACAGAAAAAGAAGCACGAGAGAGAAAAAGCAGAAAAAAGCGACGGCAATATAAGACAAAAACAGAAAATAAAGCATAAGATAGAAAATGCAGAAAAAACAGAGAGAAGGAGAACAAACAGACAATAAAGCACAGCAGAGACAAAGCAGAAAAAACAGAGAAAAGGAGAACAAACAGAAAAAGAATTACAAGAGAGAAAAATAAGCAAGAAAGAGAGAAAAGAACTAAAAAACGAAAGAAGGAAAAAACACCAAAAATACATAGAAAATGTGTTTAGAAATTTTGCCTGCAAGCACATTGAAAATTTCCACAGCTTTCACAGCAAGAAAAAAGGGGAAATGGAAAAAAAACTCGAGATTTTATACGTGTATACACATACGTGAACAATGTGGAGGGGCAAGAATGGATATATGGTACATACACGGCTTGGCTTGGCTTTTCACGGGGCTTTCTCCCCTTTGAAGAGGAGAAGCGTGAGTGAAAACACACTTTTCCGCTTTCTTTTGGCTGACACCAACAAAATAAATGAACACCATCTGGGGAAATGGTCTTTCGCGATATATGATGAAGCTTGTCGTGCGACAACGAATTCTATTCCATTCTCCCTACCAGAGAATGGGAGACAGAGGCAGAAAGGGAGGAATGGAGAGAGAGAGAGAGAGAGAAAGAGAGAGAGAGAGAAAGAGCAAAAGAATTCCATACCGTCGACTTTCTTTCTTTCTCTCACATTTCCTTCCAGAATAAAATACAAAAGGGCGAAAAATTCTTACCAAGTTTCCTACAGATTCTCAAGCACAACAAGGATGAAACAAGAATCCTCTCCAGGAATAAAAAAAGTTGACTTTACACGAATATCTTTTGATTTTTTTCTCTTGTTGACAGTTTCTAGTTTTTTTTTCTTTTCGGTACTTGCCCTTTTGTCTCTGGACCTGCTACTGGCTTTTGTATGGGAGTCTTTTACACTTTTATTCACACTTTTCCCCTTTATTTTACTTGGGGTTTTGCTCTTTTGCTGCAGACCTTCACCGGCTGTTGGCGTGTTTTTGGCTGACGCTTTTGTGCGGATATTTTTCTTGCTTTTTCTCTGTTTTCAGGTTTACTTTCACTTTTTTGGCTTCAAAAAAAGTTCTTTTTTTATAAAAACAGTCAAAGTTTCCCATTATATATTTTTAATGTGTAATGTTTGTATATTTTTCTTTGGTTTCACTATCTATTAATTGAGAATTTTAGAGGCTTTTGTTGTGCTCGTGTGCTTGAGTGTTTTTTGCTTTCTCCGGTTGGTGTTTTTAGTGTATTCTCTGCATGTATTTTCAATTTTTTAAGTTTGCTTTCTTCAGATTCGTTTTTAAATTCTTGCTTTCACTTGCTTCTATTTTGCATTTGTTTACCAGCATTTATATGGACTTTTTTGCTTTTTCGCTTGCTTTTATATTGGTTGTTTTATTTCAGCTATTATCTCGGGGTTTTCAACTTTCACTAGGATTAATTCTTTTCTTTTCGTCGAATTTCATTGTTAAGCGCTTTATAGCTTTCTCCGGCTTTTCTTTCTAACATTTTCCGTTATTGTTGACATTTTTACTGATAGTTTTTTCCCTTTCCTTTTTCTAGTGATTTCATGTTTTCTTTCCTTTCGCTGGCCTGTATTTTAAATTTTTCTAGCTTTCTTCGGCAATTTGCGCTCAAATTGTCTCTAAAATTAAATTCGAAAATTAAAAAATTAAAATTAAGTTCTGCTATTCTGCCCCTATTTTTGCTTTTAATTAATTAATTAATTTTGTTGAAATCAGTTGTCAGACATTATTTTCGTACATTTTTTTTACATAATATGTTTGCTATTTGTTTCGAATAAAGTTCCTCGTTTTTCTTTCCTTGAGATTTTACAGTATTCAATAAAAAATATAATTTTCATTTACAATAAAATTTGCCCAACTCAACTTTGCATAGAGAAAGAGACCAAAATTCATCAGGTGGAAAAATTCACAAGGATAATTATATGTCAGTATATTCTTAGTATGTACTATATCCCTAGTCAGTATACATAAGAGTAGTAAAATAGAACTAAATAAGGAATAAACTGGAATAAAAGAAAGTCCCAATAAAAAGTTTTGCACGGCCAAAAATAGGAAAAACGGCATTGTAATTGCCCCCATCAACTTTTATGAGGCGGTGCATAATAAAAATGTCCCATATACAAAACAACTAGCAGGGAAGAAATTCAATAAAAAAAGGCGGAGAAAGTTTTTCAATAAAATCTCCAACAAATGCCTCTTCCAAAAGTAATTACGGACACATTTTCTCCTCCATTGATGTTGATGCCGTAATAAACAGATGAATAATCCTGCCATAAGGATCATAAAATGTCCAGGAAAAATTGACTCCATAATTTCCTCTCTTTTCCCTGTCTTTCAACATCCCTAAAACAATCCAAATTCGAAATCTTAGCTCCCTCTTTTGCCCCAGAAATATGAACTGGCGTCGAGCGTCTCCAAAAATCCCAGCAAAAAAAACGAAAGACTTCTCTTCCCATAAATATTTGGGAGAAACCTCGCTGTTGATTTTTCTTATAAAGCCTTGTATAAAAGAGAAAGCGAGGGATTGTTCCCTTTAAAAGGTCCCAGCAGGGCAGAATTTAATTAATTCCCTTAAAAAAAGCAATAACACTTTCACCATCCCGTAATGTGATCCGGTACATGACTTTGAAAGGCCCGCCATTGTCTCCAAGATGTCCTTGGATCCTTGGAAACACCTCATAATGAGCTTTTTTCCACCCTACAAAGATTTTAGGGGGGAAGAAAAAAAATGGCCCGGGATTCAATTTTGAGGGTGTCAATCGCTTCCAAAAAAAAAAGCTGGCAGATGACATCGTCACTTGACATCTTTTTTTTTTAATGGAGAAAGCGATGCTATTAGCGATTGAAGCTTTCTCCCAGACTCTCATTTTAGAGCTTTCCCCTCCTTTCATTTTGGATCCAAGATTGTATCTCTCCCGTCTTTTCCCCGACCTTTTAGCTCGACTTTCTTCCCCCTCGAAATTGCCCTCTGTTATGTGCTACACGTTTTGGAAATGAGGCAGAGCTTACGAGGTTTAATATGGCCTATAGACCATATTAACTATGGCCTCATAGACATATAGTACATATTGATTTGCCTTCGGATTTCCTCTGTAACTTAATATGTAAGGGAGAGGCTTGGGGGAAATATCCTCCACGTGGATATTTCCGCTGTATACATACCAATAAATCTTCCTCAATCACAACCGCATACGTCACGTGCTGAGAGGTGGGAGGGATAGTGATAGCAATTTACATTGGAGGACTTTATCTCCCTTGAACATCTTATGGGCACGTGAGGGACGTGAAAAAAAAATTAAATGAAGGGGCTTTTACCAAATCATTGGCATTATCATCAGTTTCACGACATTTGAGAGACTTTCACCGATGAAAGCACCTGGATAATGGATCTTTAACGGGAGTAAAATTATCAAAATTAACGGAGCAAAATGAATTTTTCATGGGCAGTGCGGAAAATCCGATTGTAAAAAGGATTACAAGGAGCAAAACCGATAACAATAGTACATACAACGACCCGAATTAATTGTATCAAACAAGGGACAAATATGCGCAAAATAAATGATAAAAACGGGACAAAGAGCAAATTATATTATTATATTATTCAAAACGTACAAAATGAGCAAAATGAAACAAAGTGGAAAGGCGATAAAACGCGAAATCAATTATGAAGCGGAATCGTAGGAGCCAAAATAATGATGAAATGGAAGTAAATTGATTACAAAAAAGGAGGAAAATAAAAACAATTAAATAGGAAAAAAGTATAGCGAATGTAAATGAGAGAAAATGAGCAAAATTAAATGGAAGTAACAAAGACAAATGAAATGGGAGAAAAGAACAAAATTCTATCGGAGAAAACGAGAAATGAAATAAGAGCAAAACTAAATCGGAGAAAATGAGAAAAACAGCCAAATCAAATCGGAGAAAATGAGAAAAACAGCCAAATCAAATTGGATAAAACGAGAAAAACAGAAAAATTAAATTGGATAAAACGAGAAAAACAGAAAAATTAAATTGGATAAAACGAGAAAAACAGAAAAATTAAATCGGAGAAAATGAAACGGGAGAAAGATGTATGCTAATTTAGGAGAAAAAGCAGAAATAATTATGAAAAAGGAGCAAAATTACATATAAAAAGCGCAAAAGAGAGCAAAAGTAATTAAGTAAAACGAACTACACTGGAGTCTTTATATAACAACTTTGAAGGAAAGGGCGAAAAATACTGTTAAAGGGAAATGCTGTTATATAAAACATTCAATATGCACCTTACATGTACGAAGGGCTGGAAAAATAATGTTACAGAGAAATGTTCTTATAAAGAGACTTGTTATACAGAGACGCCACTGTATAGAGAATAAAATTAGTTGTAAAAAGGTATAAAAACGAAAATCAATTATAAAAAGAGAAAATAGAAGCCAAATTAGCTACAAAACAGACAGAAAGGTACCAAACAAACCAATGCGGCTTTATTGATCATACTCATACAGTATGATCAATAAAGCCGCATTGGTTTGTTTAATTAAAATTAATTTTCCCTGCTTAAGCTGTACAAGAGCGACAAATGCCAAAACGCCGTTTTGAACCGCACAATTTGTATTCATCGTAATTAGCAAAACCAGCAAACGCCCGAAGATATATGAAGCCATGCAGATTTGTCGGTGCAAGTAGAAGAAAGAAGTGCGGTCTTGCGATTTAATTTCCTTGAGCTAATTTCCCATCAATTCCTTTGCGAAATGTTTGTAAAATGCATAATAGCATCCGCTAACGAAGAAGCTGGTCGTTACGGAGGTCTTAAATAGACGAGATAGACGCTGGCTTTTTACAAGTCCTCTGATTCTACAAGCGCCGACATGTTCTCATGCACTAAAAGCTGATCCTGTAAGAAAAGACGATTATGAATATGTTCCAAAGACAGAATTTATTCAATTACATGATAGAGAGAGTAAACGCAAAGGAGTCAGTTAAGATGCGAAGCTAACTCCAAGATAGCTAATGCACGCAAAAGATGGGATAATGTAAATAATGGTGAAATAGGAAAAGAAAACATTTGTCTTGGAAATATTTGGAGAAGGCGTCTGGAGAGAATTGGGGCAAAAATGATTTACATATGTATGTACGTATGTATACAGAATACAGAAGTACGATGAAGGTGAAAATATGGTAAGGAACGGCACAAATGATAAAACATAAAGTGAAAATAAACCATGAAAAATGCTGTAGAAAAGCAAATAATGGCGAACAAAGGTATTCTACGAAAAATACGAGGAGAAAGCACTGGATACGGAAAAAACCAGCAAAAAATATAAGTAAAAATTACGGTCAAAATCAAGCAAAAACTCGTAAAATAAAGAGAAAAAGGAGAAAATATAAACAAAAAGCGCATGAAACACAAAGTGAAAGCACGAGGAATGCAAGGAAAAAGCAAGACAAATACAAAGTGAAAGCGAAAAAATTGAAAGAAAAAAGACAAAAAAAGGAGAAAGAAAACAAATACAAAGTGAAAGCACAAAAAATGGAAGTAAAAATAAAAAATGGAAGGAGAGAGTACAAAAATGGAAGGAGAAAGAAAAACAAACACAAAGTGAAAGCAAAACAAAATGGAAGGAGAAAGCAAAACAAATACAAAGTGAAAGCACAAAAAATGGAAGGAAAGAGTACAAAAATGGAAGGAGAAAGCAAAACAAATACAAAGTGAAAGCGCGAGAAATGCAAGGAAAAAACAAAGCAAATGCAAAATGAAAGCGCGAGAAACGCAGAGAAAAAGCTAACCAAATTCAAAGTGAAAGCACGAGAAATATAAGGCGAAAGCAGAACAAATACAAACAGAAAGTACAAAATATACGAGGAAATACAGAAAAGCTCAAAATGGAGCGAAAAGACAAAAACCTGGATAAAGACTTGGAAAATAGAAACCAGCAAATGCAAATCGAAAGGATAAACACAACACATTAAAAAGAACGAAACATAAAAGCAAAAATCAAACACTGCATAAACCAGAAAAACTATACATTAAACACAAACATTTTAGACATAAAAACAGAGATTAAGCACAAAAAATAAGCGGTAACAGCACAAAGACCAAAAAACACAAAAAATAGGATACATCATAACAAATAGCAAGACAAAGCTCAACGCTTAAATAAAAATACAGAAACAAATATTAATTTAAACAAAAACACAAAATATTACAGTAAATATTTACCAAATAATATTTTTCCGCGAAGCAGCAGCGGGATTAACTAAGAAAAATAGGAACAAACCTGATAAGTGAAGGAATCCAAGGGAAAGATAATACCAAATTGCGTCCATAAGCTTAATGGTGCGTCATGATGTAATGCTCTGCCGCACTTTTTCCTTTGATGATGCCCCGCTATTATTATTACGTACATAAACGTAGATCCCCTTGTTTATTGTTCCTCATTATGCTTTCTCCCGTAAAGGAATTTGACCATGCAGAAAGGAAATCATTGGGCAGGCAAAAAAAACAGACATTTGTACATATGGCATTAACGCCGAAAATCCTCTGTGAAAGGCCTCTTTCAGTGTGAATTTTATAGTGTGAATTTTCCCTCTGACCTCTCATCCATATTCCCCGTCTGTCATCATTCCTCATCCATTGTTTCTCCTTTCCCTTCCTGATTTGTTATTTCGCTCCATTGAAGACCATCGAGAATGAGGGGGAGAAAGCCCATCGTCCGTTCCGGGAAAATCCCAGGAAAGAGGCGGGATTATCATGATTATATCAGCGATCAATCACTCGCGGTTCACTGAACTTCCCATGATGAGAAAGTCATAAAAGGCACGAAAAACCCCGGAATATATTTATTTGTACTTTCCCAACAAATTCCTTCTTCCCAAAAAGACTACCAGAAAAATATGCAACTTCCCCATAACGTTTTATTATTACATAAAAAAAGGATTTCTTTCAAATATGGAAAAATGGGGCTACAATATATTATTATATTTTCCAAAAATAAAACCTGGGAAAGGAATGGACTTTTCTCTGGGGAAAAATGGCTTTTTCCAAAGAAAAATGTATTTTTTCTCCTTTGGAAAAATTCCATTAGTAACCCTTTTTACCCCATGAGGATATTTGCTTTCTCTTTTCCTCTTTTTCCTCCCACTTCCCCTTTGATCCCATTGACGTATTTTATGCATGAGTTGCATTATGGACCGCGAGCCATCTATAGATTCTTGGGTTATTCAAAGGGAATGGAATACAAATAAATCTTTTTTTTTTACTCTTTTTTTTATTCTTTGCTTTCCCTTCTACCTTTTATGAGATACATATGGTTGCACATGGAAAAGGGTAAAAGGCATGTTTGTAAGGACATTGAATTTAAATGCATGTGAAAATAGGTTTTACATGTCGTGGCTGTTCAGGGGAAAGTGAGTCAAATTGCTCGTGAGGCCCAGTAAAAAGGGACATGTCCCACGACTTTTCTTCTGAAGAGTAACTGGAGCAAACCACAAAAGGGATACGATATCAACTAAAATTCATATAAATAATCATCTGGACATAGATTGGCTTAGACTGAGGGTAGAAAAAATCGGATGGCGTGGAATTGAAACGTTTTTACAATTTTCTATAGAAATGGGAAAGTTTCTGGACGGATTAAAATATTTTGGTGGGATGAACACATTAGATGCTGAGCGGGATTAAATATTGGAAAAAGCAGTATTGACGACAAAGACAGCAAAATGAACCTGCTAAAAAGCTACTATTTGAAATCTGAAGAAGAAGAATCCAAATCTGAACGTCGGTACAAACAAGGACAGATGCTCATCTGGACGGAAACTAAAAACAGGCACAAAGATAGAAAACTAACAATAAGAGAGAATGTAAGGTTGACCAGAAAAGGAAAAGGCTGTATTTGGGAGAAAATCAAAGGAGAAATATAAAAATAGGCTTTAACCGAACCAAAGGAATTTTAAGGAAAACAGAAAGGAGAAATTAAGAAGGAATATCAAAGAAACAGCAATACTAAAGGCAAAACAATACTGAAGAGAAAGCCATATCAAAGGAAACATTAACACAGGCAAAACAATATAGAGACAAATACCAAAGAGCAATCAATACCAAAAGGGAAAACAGCGACAAAGCGCAAGCAGCATTAAAGAGAGAAAAATGCCAAAGAGAACGCAATACAAAGGGAAAACAATAGCAAAAAGAAAGCAATATGAAAGAGAGAAAAGTCCCGAAGATAAATCAATGCCAAGGAGAAAAAAATCACAAAGGAATAATCATTAAAACGACAGTCTTACCAAAGGGAAATCAAGTCTAATGAAAGAGAAATATAAAGGAAAATGTAATTTCAATTCAATAACAAACAAATCAAAACCAAATAAATAGCACGACAAAGGTAAAACCATACAAAGACAAATCAATATAGAAAGAAAAACCATGCCAATTAAAATTAAGCAAATTGACGTAGAAAGCAAAAAGAAGGAGAAATAAATAATATTACAACAATAAAGAAATAATCATAATTCCTAATCTGAAAACCATATTTTAACATAGGATTTGTTTTCATACGAAATGTTAAACTTTATTAAAAAGAAAGTAAAAAAAAATCAGATACAAAAAGGAGAAATAGCAAAATTCATCTTAAGATATTAAAGGAACCGGAAATTAATTTACGGTGCTTTTAGTATGCTCCCGCATGTGAGCAATGGAGGCAGTAAATGCAGAAAATTCTGGAGAATGGGATTTAGAAGGAAATAAGCGGGATTTTATTTTTGGTAGCAATGCAAGCACGTTCCGCTCCTTTCTCTGGTGGAAACCATCATGGAAAAGGCAGGCCGTGGTTTCGTCCTCAAATTTACTCTTCAACTTTCCTTCATTATCCCTTTTTTTTCGCTTTCTCTGGGATGGTGTTTCAGCCTTTCACCTCATTTCTCCGTTTGGAGGGGTATGTGTATACTAGTCAGTTTATAGTATATCAGATGTAACCACAGAAAAGGTCGGCTTTAGCCGTCGTGAGACAGATCTCACACTTGAATTATACAGGCGACACGTGGGAGATAAAGGGGAGGAAAAAAATCTTATAATATTTCAGGAGAGTCTTTTGCCTACCTAACTCTAGTACATTTACGATTCTGCAGTGGGATTTTCCTGGCTCGACTTATTTTCTCTTGATCTGTCTAGTTTTATATTTTTCTCGTTTTTTTCGTTTCTTTGAAATTCTCTCTGTTCTTCCTCTCCGCTTTTAAAGTTACATTCTTTCACTGTTTGATTTTGTCCTCTTTCGTTTTCTCTCTATGATTTAAATCTTGATTTTTCGATAGGATTATTTTATTTCTATCCCTTTTCGATTTTTCTGTCTGTCTCTCCCTAAAATTGTTCTCCCTTTCGTTACTTTTTCTCTTTCTCTCTGATTTTGTTCTCTCTGTGGCTATTGTCTCTCTTTCTCTCGTTGATATTTTTCACTGGTTCGGTTTTGGTTTCTTTGACATTGTTCACTCTTTGAATTTTCTTTCTTTTTGTCGCCGAGTTTGTATACTTATTTCTGACTGTTTTTTGCTATTTTTTATCAGTTATTATCACTGCTTAATCTTTTTATCTTTGATTTTTCTGGTTCTCCAATTTTCTCTGGTTTTTTTCGACATTTTGCTTGGCTTTTTGTCACTTTTTGCCGCCGATTTTTTTTTTCAATCTGCGTATTTTCTTTTTTTCTCTCATCAAATTCGTGCCCTCCTTGATTTTTTTATCTTCGATTTTTTTGCTTCTCTAATTTTTTTCGTTTTTTCTCTGTTTCTCTCATTTTTTTCGTTTTTTCTCTGATTTTTTCGTTTTTCCCTCTTTAATATTTTTGTATTTTCCTCCCTTTGATATTTTTCTCCTTTTCTAACTTTGATTTTTTCTCCTTTTCTCTCTTTGATATTTTTCTCCTTTTCTCTCTTTGATATTTTTCTCCTTTTCTAACTCTGATTTTTTCTCCTTTTCTCTCGTTGAAATTTTTCTCCTTTTTGCTCTTTGATATTTTTCTGCTTTTCTCTCTTTGAAATTTTTCTCCTTTTTGCTCTTTGATATTTTTCTGCTTTTCTCTCTTTGATATTTTTCTCCTTTTCTCTCTTTGATACTTTTCTCCTTTTCTCTCTTTGATTTTTTGCTTTTACTCCTAAACATTTTTTCTGTTTTTCGTCGTATTTCGCTTTGATTTGATTTTTGTTTCTCTTTCTGCCACTGTAATTATTTCCTTCGGCTTGTTCTTGACTTCTGATTTTCTTTCTTCACGAATGTTTGTCTCAAATTTGTTTTTTTTCGGTGAATTTTTCTTTCTTCTTCGTTTTTTCGGTAAAATGTTCTGGCTCCTTCGTCTTTCTTTGTGAATTTTTCTTCCTTTGTGTTTTTCGATTCTTGCTTTTCCTTCAGCTGCCTTATTATTGTTAGTTAGTTTTCCATTTTCGAATTTATTTGATTTCTTACATTTACTTTCTCCCATATTTGTTGTCTTCTCTCTCTCGTCCATCTTACTAATTGATCTACTCTCTCCTGTTCCTTGGTGTTTTCTGTATCCGATCGCACTCTCTTCAATTTTTCTCCCCTTTCCTCTATTGTTTTTAAAGAGCTACTCGTATCTTTAAAGAGACTGATTATGTGGTTAGTTGTATATATGTATACACATATGTACATACATATTAGTACATATATCAAATGCCATCTCCATTTAAAGCATTCCCCTATACTCTTTGTCCTCACATACATAAACAACTTTTTATTATTCTCCCGTTGTTTTCAAAGCAGCCTCCATCACCCTTCTCCTCGAAAAAAGACAACAACCTAAAAGATATCACGACAATCCCTCCTCCATTCTTGTCGTTTCCCCCTAAAAAAGTGCTTGACTCCGCATAAAGAAACCCCTTTTTTTCTCTTCACTTTTAAACCAAATAAAAAACTTTTTTTTGGTGGTTTCCCTCAGTTTTTTTTTATATCTTTGAGGACTTCTCTGTGGGGGTCCCTGCATATTTTAAGACAGTAATAAGTAAACTGTTTTCTTCCATTTTTGTTTGTTTCCAAGTTTTTTTTTTGCTTCCATCCTAAATAACTTAAAAGTTCCTTGACTTTGGCAGCAAAGACAATGACAGTTGGAGGGAGACATTCTTCTCAAGGGGCATTGTTCTTATTTCCGTTCTGTATATATATACAAAGACGTAAATACATACACAGAAATATATGTATGTACATGTGTATATGATATATGTATTTTTTTTGTCCAGAATTCTTTGGGGCTTTGATGTCACTTGCAAGGAATTCCCAAGACTTTCTCGACTTTTTGGGGGAGAGTGGTCTAATTTCGTGGGAGAAAGCATTCCGGATTTTTTTTGGGAGGAAATTGTCTGGAGAAAGTCATGGATTTTTTTTTGTGGTGACAATTTTATTTGCCACCAAGGGACACTCCTCCGGGGGATTCTCTCCACTAAATTTTATTTATTCTATTTCTTTTTTCGTGAAAGTCTTTCTGAGAAAAAAGGACTTTCACTTGATTTTTCCAAAGCTTCAGCACATTTCCAATTTTGGAGTATTTTGGGTCAAAAATGGGTCAATGCACAAACATTTTGCATTTTCAACTTTCTCCATTTGTTACCATGGCAACAGTGCCAAGGAGGACTTCATATATTTTCCATTTCGACTGTTCCATTTGGGGATGTAATAATGCTTTTGGCAAGGATTTCTGGATCCTCAGAAACAGGTTGAATGAACTCCCCGAAAGGGAGAGAAAGCGCCCAAAATCGGTGACTATTGTCTTCCATAAAGTTGCACTATCAACAGAGTTATTAAGTGAGGAAAAGGAGGGACATGATGCAGAAATATAAATGGAGATAAGAGGAAAATGCATTTTGGGCCAGGACGTAGGGAAATTTTGAAATGATGACACTTTCACATTTTTTTTCTGGGGACGAAATGAAGGAGCAGAAAGGGAAATGATCCCAATACGACCCTGAAAAAGAAATGCCCGGATAGTGCTTGTCGGTCCCGGTTATTGTACACGCATTTCCATGTACTTCGGCGGGACGGGGAGCGAGCCAGGAGGGAGGAAATCCCGTGGAATGCTGGGCACGTGCCAATTTCCGCGATGAAAACACGTTTCAATTGAAATATTAGGGGGAGCATCCGAATTTTCTTTTCTTCCTTGGCCTTTTCCTACTTCATGTTTTCCCTTTGTTGGGGCTTCCGCTCAGATAGGTCGGGGTTCGCCTGCATTTATCCTTTTCTCTCGATTTCTCTCTTTTTCCACTCCATCGTATTCTTGTGTTATTATTTTGCCCTTTCTTCTCTGACTAGCATTTTACTAGTTTTTGACTGTCGAATTTTAATTTTTTTCTTCGAATACTTTCTTTTTTCTTTCTCCAATTTTTGTTTTTTCTTTCTCAAATTCTTCGCCTTTTTCTCTCTTCTCTTTCCTGAATTCTTCTCCTTTTTATCTTTCTTTGTCGAATTTTTCTGGTTTCTCTCTCGAATTTTTCATTTTTTCTTTCTCGAATTCTTCTCCGGTCTCTTGTCCTATTATTCTCTTTTGACTGTCGATTTTTTAATTTTTTTATTCGAATACTTCCTTTTTTCTTCCTCCAATTTTTGTTTTTTCTTTCTCAAATTCTTCGCCTTTTTCTCTCTTCTCTTTCCTGAATTCTTCTCGTTTTTATCTTTCTTTGTCGAATTTTTCTGGTTTCTCTCTCGAATTGGTCTTTTTTATGTTTCTCGATTTCATATCTTTTTATCTCTCTGAAACTCTGCTTTTTCAACTCCCTCGAATTCTTGTCCTTCATCTCCTGCAACTTCTTCTCTTTTATCTCTCTGGATTTCTCTGAAGGTGAAGTTATTCCATCAAGCGCTCTTCCTTTCAATTATTTCGTTTTTATGGTTGTTTAAATCCCACATTTGATATTCAAACTCCACATTTGTACTTGACAGATTTTTGCTTCTAATTTAGGTTTCTAATGATCCGTAACTTTTTAATTTCTAAATTTGTAAATCTAGCACTAGTATAATAAATAGAAAAGGCTATATGTACATATTTGCAGAAAGAAGGCAACGAACCTTAATGCGAAAGCGGGAGAAAGAGAAGAATGTTTGATAAAATTGCACGCAAGTAAAGCTCAAATGTCAAATGCCGGTCCTTGACCTCATGAATCAAAAAGCACTTGCTTACCCCCAAACATTATTGTGTTCCCTAAGAGTTTTGTTATACTGTCACGCCATTCTCGTTTCTATTTCTTCCTTCTTTACTTGTACCCGGAAAAACTCTGTCACTATCTTAATGTATTTCAAGCAGAAAGGTCGTACAAATATTTACAATTATGTATCAAGAAACCGAATATAATCGTATTCACTCAGTAATTCTTCAAATGAACTGCAAAAAATGTTTACTTTCATTATTTACATTAACATTCACTCCGAAAAAAGTTAAACTTTCCAGCCATTCTTAGCTTGTATGTATTTCAACTTTTTATTTACCTTTCCTTTTCTTTATATGTTGAAGGATTACGGCAATCGAATGGAACAAAATACATTTTGGATTTTGATCAAAAGTAAAAAAAATCATCATTCTAAAAAGATCACTTTCTCCATTATTCAATCCTTCCGAGGCTTGACTTTCTCCCAACTATTTCGTAACTATTTTTTTTGTCAAGTCCTGTTTGTACCGGGCAGAGTTGGGTCCATTTTGTGTGGAAAACTCCAGTGACAGCAACTGGCTGTGAAGTTTCAAAAGAGAAAGTGTGGAAGTGAAAGCCCGGTGGACTTTCTTTTTATTGACTTTCTCACCGAGATCTCTTTGATTTCTAAATCAATTCGTCAATCGCTCCTTTCGGTTAATTCTGGCTGCGCCTTCCATTTTGTACTTTCTCCATTTGACGTTTACGGGAAAGTCAGAGCTTTTTAGTTCCGACTTTGATTTGAACAGAGATAAAACGGCTTTCTCCATTTTCTCCAAATAAATTCCAAGTTTCTTTATTTACATTTGCCACAAGTAATTTTTTATCCTCACAAAAATGTTGTGTATTATACTTCCATCCAAGTTTTGTACTAGATAAAAAAGGAACTTTCTCCCACTTTCTCCACTTCATTGCCAACTTTCATCCTTCAGCCTGGAGTTAGTTTATAAGTGGGGAGGCGGAAGGGAAATAATGGGTGGAAAGGAGTGGGAAGAGCTATCGATTGGACTTCCGGGCAGAAAAAAAAGGAGAAAAAAATGATGGTGAACATGGCAAGATCTTGTGTAAGGAGTCTAATAACTTCTATGTCTTTTAGTGGTTTTTCTCTCTCTCTGAACTCTCCCTCTTTTCCCTTTTACTACCACCTCCTTTCTCCTCTTCATGTCGAGAGAGCAATAAAAGTTTTTTTCCGACTTACTCACAACCTCAGACTTTTTTAGGTTTGAGTTGACGGGGTTTTATCCCGTCCAAGGATGACAGGGAGAAAGTGAAAGTGTGATAGAGAAAGTGAGAACTGTGGTCTCTAAAGCAGGCAGTAGATGTTGACGGAGTCACACCCATACATTGTAAATGCCGGAAGACAAACGGCGAGGGGAAATCTTTGTTCGTGATTAGAAATTGGTGGGAGAAACCAGATTAAATGTATGAAATCCAGGCAATAGGACACATATCCAAGTATCGAGGCAAAAATCAACAAAAATGGTTGAACTGATGAACGGACAAACCGAAAAAAGTCTAGAAAACCGAGACATTTCACAGATCAAACGTAAAATGTATTGGAAACTAAAAAAGCTAGAAGAATGTTTTTTGAGAAAGTGGAACCCCCGAAAAAAACAGAAACTGCGAAAAAAAATGTTAAAAGGAGAATTATAGAGAATCACAATAAAATGAAATGGTACAAAAGTGAAAGTAAGAAAGTCCAGAAAAGCAAATGGCAAGGTATTAAAGGAAAGTGCGAAATTTCAGAAGAGAAAGCTTAAAGGCACAAAAGAGGAAGAAGTTCCAGAAAAAAATTAAATCGTACAAAATGTAGGGAAACAAAATTGAAGAAAACTAAAAAAAATTACAAATGTAAATTCTGGATTAAAAAGGGATAACATAGAGCGAGAAATATTTTTATTGTGTAAAGCTGTTCAACGTAAAAGCGAAAGAAACGGGAAACATGAATACGTAAACCATTATTATTGTCAAATCGAAACAGCCTCGACAAAAATGGGAAATGAAAAGAAAAAAACTACGGTACAATCAGCAACATTTCAAGGCAAACTTCATAAAGTCGTCGGAAAACGACGTAACGTTAGATGAAGTGAAAAAACTCGGAAACAAAAAGAAAGACAAAAGAAAGAAGAAAATCAGCAAAAAGGAGAAAGTATCAAAGAAAAAAGGAGAAAATCAGCATGAAGGAGAAAATCTCCAAGAAAAGGAGAAAATCAGCAAAAAGAGAAAATCTCAAAAAAAAAGGAGAAAATCAGCATAAAGAAGAAAGTCTTCAAGAAAAGGAGAAAATCAGCAAAAAGAGAAAATCTCAAAGAAAAAAGGAGAAAATCAGCAAAAAGCAGAGTCGATGAAAAAGGAGAAAATCAGCAAAAAGGAGAAAATCTCATAGAAAAAAGATAAAACCAGCAACAAGGAGAAAGTCTCCAAGAAAAAGGAGAAAATCAGCAAAAAGGAGAAAGTCTTCAAAAATATTGAAATTCAAAATAGCATGTATTACAAATTCAAACTAATCTTTCCAGCGTAATTTCTGCACTCAAAGGGAAATTTCAAACCAGAAACCAGCGAAAAATAACAGAAAAAGAACCAAATACTCGCAGGAGAAATGGATGCAAGGAAAGATGTGTCCTTTGATATAAAAAATAGACCTTCAAACATCCACTGTGAAGAAATTCGTACTTTTCTCTGGAGAAAGCACAAAGACCATCTAGCAGAACAGAACGATAGAACATCTTGCAAGGGGTGAAAGCAAGTACATTTAAAAATCTCGGAGATCAACTGGATAAAGGAGGTCACCCACTCAAGGCTATGCGAACATCCACAGTGCAGCCACAGTACATGAGCGATTGGGGAATAAAATAGAGAAAAAAGTGGGGAAGTGGAGAGAAAAGGGAAATTGAAGAGAGAAATTCAGGCCATAAAAGGGAAAGTGAGGAGAAAAGTTGGAGGAGAAAAAATGGTGAAAGTTGTGGTATGTAAAAGGTCTTTGTCCGATGATGAACGATGTTTTTTGCGGACTACCGAAATCCACTTGACTTATTACGATGGTCGGCGGCGAGTAACGAGGTTTTTCCCTAATTTTTCCTTCCTTTTCTCCCATTTTTTTCCATTCCAAGCGGTGAAAGCATTTTCCTTCAGATACATAAAGAGCCTCTCTTGTACTGGCAAGTTGCCTTTTATCCAATTCGCACTTGTAAATACGAGTTTCCTCTTTTTTGGGGAAAGTGCACTTTCTCCCATTTCTCCTTTCTCCGTCTGCATTAAGTTGATTTGTTCCATTTAATTCAAGCAATAGATTAATCCTTTTATTTTTTCTACCAAAATTGTTTTTCCGCTTTTCCTTTCTCCATTGGAATGTCTGTAGGTGTGTGTGTATACATATGTACATGCATGTTATAAAAGGGAAAGTTGAGAGGGAAACGTGAGGTTTTAAAACTTGACAGGAGGAACATAATTCGGGTCATTTCATCTCCACATCACTTATAAAACTCTCTTGCTCTCTCTCTCTCTCTCACTTTCTCTCAGCACTCACTTCTCATCATTGGGAATGATGAGGCGCTTCTTGAAATGTGTAATATTTTCCCGACGTGCTTCAACTCCATGCTTGAAAACACACACACCATCTCATAAAAGGTTTGACCTCATTCCTCATTTATGATCCAACTCCTGGATGTGCCCTCCTAAAAAGTTTTATGACTTTCTCTTCTTCTCTTTTTTACCCCTTCCCCGTCTCTTTCTGAATTTCTGTTTCTGCCTTCACGGTAGCTTCTGCTTCTCCATTTTTCTCTATTTTCTTGATTTTATTCCGTATTCGCAGCTCTCGTTTCGATAAGTTTCCTATATTTTTTCACAGATTTTTATTCTCAATTTATATCATGTTTTTGCTTTCTCCGTGTTGTTCCTAGCTTTTGCAGCTTTAATTTATTTTATATTGGCAGGTTTTAGTTTTCTCTTTCTCTTGTTTCATTTCAGATCGGTCGTTTTTTTCCTTTTTGTTGGCCTCAATAGATTTTTTGCTAGTTGGTTCAACTTTTGCTTGGTCTTCACGAACTTTATGTTGAGTTTGATTAATTTTCTGCTGGTTAATCGTAGCTTCTTTTGGTATTCATTAATTTTCTGTTGGTCATTTGTAGCGTCTTTTGACAGTTATTAATTTTTTGTTCATCATTTGTAGTTTCTTGTGACCGTTATTACTTTTCTGTTGGCAATTGTAATTTGTTTAAGCTTTATTTAGTTTATATTGGTCATTTGTAGCTTCTTTTGAATTTATTGATTTCCTGTTGGTCAGTTGTAGCTTCAATTGATCTTAATTAATACTCTTCCAGGTGCATTTTGGATTGCTTTTGTCCCAAGTGGCAATAGTTTATTCAATTCTGGTCATCTGTTGACATTAAATAATTTGATTGTGGTCGTGTTTCGCTTTCTCTTGACGTTAAATAATTTTATTTTGGTCGTTTTTGGCTTTCTCTTGACATTAAGTAATTTTATTTTGGTCGTTTCTGGCTTTCTCTTCACGTTAAATAATTATATTTTGGTCGTGTTTGCCTATCTCTTGACACTAAATAATTTTATTTTGATCGTTTTTGGCTTTCTCTTGACATTAAGTAATTTTATTTTGGTCGTTTCTGGCTTTCTCTTCACGTTAAATAATTAT
>JAQGBT010003452.1:0-19583 GCA_034698585.1 Disparrhopalites patrizii | reverse complement strand
AAAATAAAAGAGAGACAATGAAAAAGAGACACTGAAGAGAGAAAGTAAAACAAAGACAATGAAGAGAGAAAATAAAAGAGAAAGAATAAAGAGAAAGAAATAGAGTGAAAATAAGAAAGAAACATCAGAACACGAATAGAGAATCAGATAACGTCATTAAGAGAAAGATAGATTAAGAATGCTAGGGAAGGAGAGATTTTAGAGAGAAAGAACGATAGATTTGAACGAAAGAGAAAGAAATCAGGACTCATCGTGAGATAAAATATGGTAGCCACAATTAAACTTGTTTCGAAACTGTTATCATTTTCACAAGACCAAACAATCAAGGGTGAGTAGACCGAGAAAAGTGAGACAGGCCATGTACTCTTAATTATGTGAGGCGTCAACTTCAATGGGAAATTATTGTCATTTTAACGGATTTCCTCCGCCTCTTTTATCTCACTCGCCTCTACATCATTCGGGGAACTTTCCTCAAAATCCTCGCACTTTCTCTCCCTCCAAGGTAGTATTTACACAGCACGTGTACCAACCTTTCTATTTATTTGTACAATGACCCGGCTTCATACATAGACTCCCAGTATTCCAGGAATGCAACTGTAAGCATGGAAGTAATGTTCCTTTCACCCTTCAAAATCCCATTGATGGCTAGTAGTAGATCTTTGTACCGAGAAACCCTGATAATCAGGGCCTGGAAGCAAACAGAAGCCTTATGGAGGATCAAGTGAAAAACTCTCAGGTTCTGTAGAATCCTTTTTTTTTCTGTTGTTCGAATGACCCTGACTTTTTTATACGGGATATGTCAAGAATATATAATAAAAGTAAGGTTTAACACTATCTTTATGACCGTATTTACCTCCTCGGAATACAAGAGACGGTTGTAGAAGAGACATTACTAATATATCGCTACTCAAATTATAGGAGAAAATCTATACATGTACATACATACATACCTTTTTTCATGTTACATCTTAAATCCTACATGAAAGGACAAGGGCAAAGTGAGAAATGTCAGGAAAGCCTTTTATTCCCACCAAACTTCAGTAACACTTGTTGGACCACCCAGTTTATGCCCCAATAAATTACAGTATATTGGTAAAAGAAAAAAACTCTGCATTTTTCTGATGTACATTTATGGTCGGTGTATTCTTGATCCTTTTCAGTTAAACGGCAGCTCAGTGTGTCAAGGCTTTTTTAGCTTCACTGTTATCATCTTTCTATCTCTCCGCCGATTTTTTTCTCATGGAGGACTTTTACGGGAGAGGCAACAGGCAGACGAGGACGGAACTATTAATCTGTAAACAATGCCTTTGTTCTCGATTCGTTCATATTCAGAAATACGTGGGAGGATGGAAGATGCCTAAGTAATGGCCCTCTTATAATTAATTAAATGGCAGAAAACGAAGTGATATTCTTGAGGGCGTCACTCAGCACAGGATTCCCCGTGACTTTCTCATTCCCCGCTCATTTATTTAAAACTCCCCTCACGATGAGAAGTATTTAGCTCCTGTCGACGAGTTCATTTCCTGTCCATAACATTCTTCATTCCCGTAATGGATGGATTCCCTCCCCTCGAAATTTTTACGTGCGAACTATGAACACACAAACTACGAAAGCGTTGTGAGAATACGTACCGTGCGAACTATCTTTCCCCTCTTCCCCTCCACCTCCGAGGAGAAAATATATTGTGGGGAACGGCTTCCGGCAAGAAATTTCTGAATACTTCTACCCACACAAAAATACGGGGGCTAGAGAGAAGGCTGGTGGTGTTACTTGTGTATATAGGTACCCTCCGAAAAATCGGAAGCGTGGACTTTTTTGTAACCTTATACATAAAAGTCTTTTCGGAGAAGAGAGGAATAAGAGACACGGAAGAGAAGTGTACATACTTTCTCAAACAATATATTTTTTGGGCGATGCCTGCTTCATCCCTACCAATGGTCTTCCCAATTCAAGAGCAGTGGCCATAAAGTCAAGTATTTACGGAGTTGTTTCAAAATTCCCATCATGCCTTAACCACTTAATGGGAAATCGCCACGTGTGGTTGTGTCTTCGCCCAACTTGATCTCTCTTGCTTTCTCCTCTCTAGCTCTCTCTCTCTATTGCGTCCTCTTGCTCTCTTTCGCTCTACTATTCTTTTCTCAATCTCTGTTTTTCTTTCTCTCTCTACTATTCCTTTCTCAGTCTCTATTTTTCTTTCTCTCTCTCTCTACTTTTTCTTTCTCAGTCTTTATTTTTCTTTCTCTCTCTCTCTACTTTTTCTTTCTCAGTCTCTGCTTTTTCTTTCTCTCTCTACTTTCTTTTTCTCAGTCTGCTTTTCTTTCTTTCTCTACTTTCTCAGTCTCCGCTTTTCTTTCTCTTACTGATTTCTCTTTTGGCCTTTCTTTCTCTTTTGCTTTCTTTTTCTCTCCCCACTTTCTCTCTATTGCTTTCTCTCTCTGTTCTCTATTGCTTTCTCTCAGTGTTCTCTATTGCTTTCTCTCTGTGTTCTCTATTGCTTTCTATTTTCATGTCTGGTTTCTCTATCCCCCTTTCTCAACCTCTGCTTTCTCTCTCTGCTTTCTCTCTGATTCCATTTTTACTTCGTCTTCTCTCTTTCTTTGCCTTTGCTTTCTCTTACTCTGTCTTCTTTCTCTTTCTTCCTCTTCTTTCTCTTTCTTAGTCTTCTTTCACTTTCTCTCTCTGCCGTCTGTCTTGAATCTCTGTTTTCTTGCTGTTTCTCTCTCTGTCTTCTTTCTCTTTTTCTCTCTGCTTTCTCCGTCTCTGTCTTTTTCCCTTTCTCTCTCCGATTCCCCTTTGTCTCTCTCTCTCTCTGCCACTTTCTCAATATCTCTGCTCCCCTCTCTCTGTCTCTCGCTCTTCCTTCTCTGTATGTATTCTACGTTTGTCACGCTCCCTTGCTTCCTCTCTGCCCACTCGATTAGCTGTGCATTTTGGGTATATACTAAAAAAAAAAGAAAAGACTTGCTTGTGGCTTAATAAATTTCTCCTTGTAACAATAGCTATAAGAGGAAGGAGAATCGTTCATCATAATGGACGGGTATTGGAAATAGTAAAAAAAAAAATGGAGAGAAAAATGTTGTATGCTAGATTATTACACTGTATACATTTACAAGTCTGGTCTTGGGGCCCTTTACATGGTAAAGCCTGTATTTTTTCCAAGATAGTTCATTCACATTGCAGTATTACAGTGGAGACATTTTTTCTGGGTGAAGACGACGCAAAGGGCGGAGAAGAGGAAGTAAATGACGCTTAACATTGAATATTACTCACTTTGGTATTGGCAGTGAAACACGTACAGAGTGTGTGTGTGTGTTTGTTCGTGGTGCTGACTAATGCACAGCCGTCACTCCTTCGACTCTTCTCCAGCACACCTGTGGTCTTTCCGTCTCAACTTTGGTTTTCTCTCCTGACACATTCCCCTCAACCACAATGGAGGAATAGGTGGTTTTAAACCACAAAATTTCCCCCTTCTCACATACACAGACCAAAAATAGAATTTTTATGCAAAACCCAACAGTATGTGGTAGTCATTGGAAATATTTCTGCTCCATACACACTTTTTTTTTCGAGGGTATTAACACTGGGAATTAATAAGAGCGAGATGACAATGTGCTTGTGCCGATGAGACGGAGCTAATAAAACGTATGTATGTATATCCTTTAGTATTACCAAAAGGCGTGTGACCTTCAACGGTATTTTATTGTAAATGTTCCACCAACATTTGGATTCTACTGGAAACACTGGAAAAGGAGCACTTGTTTAAAAAAAAATTCCTCACTCTCCTCTCTGTCCTTGTCCTGGAAGTTCCAGGAACTACAGTGACATTCTTTCCTTTGACAAGGAGCACAGGACAGGAAAAAAAGGACCGGAGGATCCATATATATACGTCCTTTTGAATCAAATGGAGATACATGCATGACCGTCATGTACGTAATATACATACAAAGGTTGAACTGGTGTACTTAATGGATAAACGGGGGGCTTTTTTTCCCCCCACGTAAGTGCCTTTTCCTTCAGTTCATGTCATACATTGTTAATAATTGTAAAATGTAGAATTTGACGAAACCTTTCACCTTCCTCTCCCTCTCTTTCTTCATCGTTCCCTCTCCTTCTCTCTGACAATGTGTGGAGCTTTTAGAATACTGGGTAATATTGATGAGCCTTTGTTCACAATGTGGAAGTAGGCGGTCAGTTACGTAACCAGTGGAGCTTTATTCCTCCAAAAAGTAGGTCCATGTATCCTTTTGTATTGATGGGGACAGAGGGAAGCGATGGATTTTCTCTCCTCCAATATTTACACATGCATAGAGATGAGAGAGTGTTTGAGATACGTGTGTATAGAAAAAGATTTCTGTTTTTTTTTTCATGGTAAATCCACTACCCCTTTTTCTTTTCCCTTTTAGTAATACATTCTACTATTACGTTTTAAACATTTTCCAGCCATAATGCACTCCTGCTGAGGTAGCTGCTCACGTCTTCCGTTGGACCCGTAATGGTTCCAGAAGGTGCAATAGCAGGTGGGTTAGGGACATACATAAGGTGAAATGATGACGAGGTCTTAATGAACTTCAAATCCTACTGCAATGCTTGCTAAATGGTTTTGGAAATCCAAAAAGTTTTCAACCTGTTCATTCGGATTCAGAAGTGATTTTTTAGGACAAAAAAATGTAGTATTGCTCTTATAATCTACATTCTCACCCCAAGGAATCACGTAATTACTGTTGGGAATCACAAACTCCTGATAATCTCTTGTACTGGGACCGTTTATTTAGCGCATGAATTATAATCTCACTAGAAAATAGGGAAGCTAAAGGAATCACAAGTATGCAATACAATAGCTAAAACGGGTGTTCAACCTCTTTTTCTAAGTAAGCAATATTTTAAAGAATATCACGTGTTTGAGTGAAGGTGATGAAGAAATGTGGATGTCATTAAACGAATATGGGATTAATGCTAAAAGGACATCGGGGATTTCTCTCCCCTATCATAAGAGGATGTGGCAAGATTTTTTTTTTTTTCAATCCTTTTCAAAAGTCCCCAATTATAAATGGGGAAAGTGGAAGCCAGTAATTTTTATAAATCTCATGATTAATTTCCCCCCACCACATCCCACTCCATATTTTTGTCATGTTGTGGAAAAACAAGGGGAAGTTAGACACATTATGGGCAGGCGCGGCGTACATATTTCATGTTTATTATATGCATATATAGTTGTATACATAATTATGTATATCTATAACGAATATGTATATGTGTATATAGATGCGATTACAACACACAATCAAAGGTATGCATTAAGGCGACTAAGGATACCCGCAACACAAATAGTACTAACCCTGTCCTAGCAGCACTTTATACATAAAGAGCCCCTTTTTTCGCAGCATGCATGTGGCAATATTTGAGCTTATTACTATAATAACTACTAGAAAATAACGCCCGCTTCCCGGGCGTTAGAAAGAAAAGGAAAAATACTTAAAGTGATTTTCCTCTATGACAAAATGGTAACATTAACATTAACAATGGTCGCAAAATAAGAAAAGAGTAAATAGCATTATTCACTGACTGGCGCTCTCTGTCACATAAAAGAGCCCATAAGAAAAGCACAGTGAAAAACCTAACTGACATCGCTCGTCTGTAATATTATAACAGATTACAAGAATGACTCAAGTTCTCAGAAGCTCCATAAGGTTTTAGGTATACACACAATTAGTTCACGTGCATGGGGATGGTAATATGGAGCAAGCCCAGAAGTTTATTAGAGCACTATAGGAATAAAAAAAAAAAAAAGGGTAATAAAAACATTCATCGTACACGTAAGAAGGCTTGTAGTAGAACGGGGGAATTGATGATAGTAAGCAGACCACAACGCGGGTAAATAATGCTCTCATAATTATGCGTCGTGTAACAACGTGTTCCGCACTTGAGTTGTAAATGTAACAGCTGACAAAAATTTCCCTCAATCATCCCCCTTTTCCACTTTAACCCACCACAAGCTTATTAGATCCCACTTAATATTCCGCGTGAACCGTGTCATTTTCAGATATGTTTCATCACTGATAAACTTTCCCCTTTATTACGACAATCTTGTAACACTGAACTATTCTTTTGTCCCCCCCCCTAAAAAACTCTATAATGCTCGAACCCTACACTTAAAACATGAAAGGATGAGGTTCATTGGTCCCTTCCTTTTCTTTAGCTGCCTTGTATTTTCTCGTCACAATATACATTTCAACATACGTATATAGTCGGGTGCAACCAATGTAAACAGATACGCCTTCTGTTGCGGAGGGAGAAAAATGAGCCATTCCTAATAAACACGTAAAGAGAGAGGGAGAGAGGCTTGCTCATGAATTAACTATGTACATGCCCAGCTTATGAAGTTATATCAGGTCTGACATAATTTTTTCTCTTCATTAACTCAACCTACATTTCTACAATGTCAATCCTCTCATGGCATTGTCACTTCTATTGGGTTTATGGGATGGGGCTTATTTCCCATAGCACTGTTTGACACATACACATTGTGGGTGAAGAACCAAATTTGATCAACTCCAAAGAGTGTTAATTTGCCAATGGATAATATTTTTGTAAATTAACGCCTACTATAGGTATGATCAAATTTGATTCTTCCTCGACGACATGTTTACATACGGGCTTAAAAATATGGATTTTACACCGTATTTGTATCCTAACTTAGAAATGGTGGATACGATACAAGAATCTCATTTGTGCGTAATTTTATTGCGAATCTAGCGGCGAATTGCTCATATCCCTCCGCCAACAACAAACAAATATGACCATTTGTCCCTGTGGAGTTACAAAATCAGAAAATTATGTATATTAAGCTTCAGCCTAAATGATTCGAAAATGGTAGAGACAAGGGAAGGCCGCAAAATATGTACAAAGGAATCAACGAACTACAAAGAAAATGTCGATTGAGGAAGGAACAGCTGATGGCAAAACAAGAAAGGACGAGGAAAAGAGAGAAGACAAGGGCACGTGTGGTGTAGAGAAAAACTAAATTGAGGCCATATTGTTTTTCACAACTGTTCTTCCTTGTGACCATGTGCCTAAGAAATGCTTCCCTTCCTAAATGAACGTTATAATGTGTGACATAATCTTCATACTTCATAAGACAAAGTCTTGGGTTTGCAGATCAAGGAGGCAGTAATGATGGAATATTAGGAGAGTAAAAGGAAGAAGGAGTAGAACATCTCTCTTCCCACCCCTAAGAGGAACATCCCATAAGCCCAAGACGTGCTTTCACTTCTATAACGTCCCCAAAACACAAATTGGTTTATGTCCACATTCTTGAAAATTGAGTTTCGTTCAAGCATTCTAGTGCAATCGTGCTTCCAAAAAGTATCTCTCATTTTGCTTAAAGCTCTTTAAAAGTATTTCCCCCCCAAAAAAAATCTTCAAAAACCGGGCTTTTCCATGGATATACACATTGTCTCCCGAAATTTTGGTGACTTGTGTAAAATTTACTTTTTGGTCTTCCTTTGTAGGGGAACTCGTGTTTCTCGGCTCCACACGGACACGTACAATATCCTACAGTCATCAAGGCCATGTGAAGTTGAGGAACGTGGAAAAAGAAGGGATTGTAGGAGCTTATGGGACTAAAACATCTTATGCAAGTGGATGTAGGAATTATGTGTGTGGATGAAAGAGAAAGAGAGAGAGAGAGAGAGAAACAAGAGAGAAAGAGAAAGTCATTTCAGCACATAAATGTTTCCTTTCCCTCTGTATATCACCACTTCATCCCGTGTTGATAAAGCGAAATCACTTCCACCAGTCATTTCTCTTGGACCACAATAGTAGTAGTTTGTGTCCCAGTACATCTCCCATTTGGAGGTAATGTTCCAAGGAAAAGAGCTACTTTATATATTGATGCTCGTCAAGAAATTAAAGCGCGGATCCCTTCTAGTCAATAATACGTCAACAGTATTAAGATTGTCTCAGTCCCCTTCTCTCTTCCGCCTCCTAACATGGGCCTACAACTCGTTCCCTCACCCTCAGAAATACATTTATATTTGTGTAGATATATCTATAGCTATACAAACATATTCATATGTATATACGTAGAAAATAGGAGTATATACATATATATTTACAAGCGCTCAAATGGGATGAAAGAAGGATCGTGTGCATTTAATCACTGTTCAAACAAGCGGGAGAACAATGTGAGAGAAACGCGTTGTGGACGTGAAATACATATAAAATACGCTAGGCACATCAAGAATCAAAAGTATATATATACCATAAGAATATACCTACATATATATCTTATGTGAATGCCTACACACATTTCCTTTCAAGTCCAGCCTGTAATCTTCTCATGGGGTAAGTCCTCCTTTTAGTATGGAGTTAATAGTTCTCCATGTTATATTTATATGTCCCTGAAGAGATTCTTTTTTTTTTTGCCTTATAACGTCCTTCCCACACACACACGCTCGCTTAAAGACTCAACATTCCCATTCACTTGTTACCGGTCTTTAGTAGGGAGTCGTAATAAACTGTGAACACATACAGGGGGTTTCAATACGCTAACAACGACTTTTACATAATTAAACAGCCTCACGTCCTTGTGCCTGCCAGAATCAACGAGAGAGTCACTTTCTTTTGCTTGTACATACTTACATTCATATACATATAGATATATCGTAGGAGGGAAAGCCTTTATCACGTTCATGGAAGCAGACATAGCGAGTGGGAGGAGGAAGACGGGGCCAAACGGGAGGAGGTCGAGAAAAAAAGGGGATCGGTAGAAAATGGACAGACAAAATTGTTGAGGATGAGGAAACCGTAGGAGACAGCCGGGATGGAAGGAAGATTCGGAGAAGAAAAAAGGAAGAGAGACAGAAGGGAAGAAGAAGTTGAGCGACAAAGAAAAAAGGAGATTGGAAGAAATAAAAAGAGACAAAAGTTAAATACGGGGAAGGACAGATGGAAAGATAACAAGTGAGAGAGAGAGACAGCAAAAGAATGAGAAAGACACTGAATGAGAGAGAGAGATGGAGAGATTCAGCAAGGGAGAGAGAGGACAACGAAAGGAAGAGAAGGACATCGCAAGAGAGGATTACAGAAAGAGATAGCGAGAGAAAGATGAGAGAGACAGTGAGAAAAGGAGAGAAATGTGGCGAGATAGAAAAATAGAGAGAGAACGAAGGCAAACAAAGGAGAGAGACAGAGGAAGAGAGATAGAGGAAGGCAGACAAAGGAGAGAGAGAGAGGAAGAGAGTTAGAGAAAGAGAAGAACAATGAAAGAGAAAGTAAAAGAGCGAGACAGATCCCAAACCGGAGAAATACATGGAAACAGAGACGAAGAAATGCCAAAAACGGAAGCAGGAATCAAACGAAGCGTGAAAAGGGGAGAGAAAGAGAGGGAAAGTGAGAAAGAGGGAAGGGAAAAACATGTAACAAAATGGAGAAAAGGAAAAAAGAGAAAGTAAAGAAAGCTAAAGGCGGCAGTGACATAGCCAGTCGCTACACTCTGTCGTCTAAAAAGTGTGCTGAAGTCCCTCAGAAGCCTCTTGTGCGAAGTTCGAAAAGGATGAAAACGCAGGAGCATGAATAAAAAAATTTGTCTGCAACAAGATATGTTTTACATAGTGTGCATACAAATGAATAGACGTAGAGAGAGAGGCACTTCCTGGAGAATATGTAAGTTAATAAGACCCTAGTTCCTGTCAAACTCTTCCCCTGACTATGACTTTGTGCATTTCATTTTGGTTTTTTTTTTCTGGCGGATAGAACCTGTAAATAATAGTTGTACGTACAATTCTATGATGCCTAGAAAGGCGGAGTATAAGGTTGAAGGAAGTGTAATTTCCCCAAGTTGGAAGAACACCGACCTCTTTACGTAGTTCAGCACTTTTGACGTAAAAAGGAAGGCAATGAAGGGAGACTCTCATCATGATTCTTAGAGCCGTACTTTTGTAATGTGTAATTTTCTCTCTTTTTTTTTGTAAACGGATCTTTTGTCATTGTATGGAATGCCTAAAAGAATCTTATAGGTGACTTTCAGGGTCTAATTATACCTAATTTCGCCTACTCTCAAAATTCTCAATATTTTTGCGTAATTATCAATTTCAATTCCTTCAGTTTTTTCAAATGCATTGAAAAAATACGCACTGCCAAATATGTTGAAAAACAACAATTATCCAGACTTATCAATTAGATTGTAGGAGGGAAATGGGCTTCAGAGGTCCCATTTAAAAAAAAAATATGTTGTCAAATGAAGAAAAACTTGTCACCATCGATTTTTATTTACCCTTCAAAAGTAAATACCCCGCCGTCTATTATTACTTTGGTCATTTCAGCGATGAGGTTCGTTTTCATTAAATTGAATGTGTATTTTCTTGTCTCATTATTTCTTGGACTTGTTCTTCCATTCCTACGAATAAACTGAATAAACTCTACCTCTTTCCTTCACTTTCCCTTCTTTATTTTTTCATACCCTGAGTGTCAACGGAAATGTTCGAGCTTTCCTTTGTCCTTGCTTCAACTCTCCCTTGACGATGGATGCTCACTGAATTTTGCATACAAATTTTACTCCTTCATTCCTGAACCTCGCTTCATGACGTGCTTTCTCCCTCCCTTTCTCTCCCTAGCTGTCTCTCTCACTTTCTCTCTCTCACTGTCTTCCTTATTTTCCATCTCTCGCTGTCTTTCTTACTTTCTCTCTGGTTTTTTCTCTCTCTCACGGTACACTACTTTTCCTGCGGTTCTGCAGGAATCTACCCTTGTCACGACTCCCTAGTCTCCCTTTTGCACTCCCTTGCCCTTACTCACCAACCTGTTGTCCCGACCAGCCACTCCTCTTCTTCCTCGTCCAACTCTCCTTTTTTCTGCACATTATGGATACATATATACGGATATACATATACCTATGTGCATTCATACCACTATACCAGGATAGAGTCGACCAACGTTTCGCTTTCTCTCTCTCTCTCTCTCTCTGTCTTTCTTTCCCTATCTTTTGTCCCGCTTTCCCCACGGCAAGCCATATTAATTCCTGATAGTTGTCACTTCTTCCGCACTTACTCGGTAACTAGAAAACCAATGAATACATATGTACTTGGGTTTGGGTATGATTCCAACCCAGGATTCTCCTTTGGCCCGTAATGCCTCCATTTCTGTCCAGTGGGACATTTTTTTTTTTGTAGACACCTATAGGTATGTCGTCCTATTTGTACTGTTTCTATCCATTATATTTGTGGCCAAATGGTTTACGCTGCTCCTTAAAGGGGTGTAATTTATTAATTGGAAGCATTTTTAAAAGGATTTGGTAGGAGTATAATTAATTTAGATGGCTGGCGACAGCTTTGAAAGCAGTGAGGATTAATTGGAACAAAGTACATTAAAGAATTTGTATTGGAGGAAAAGTTTTCCGTGAGTAAGCCACCAGCCGTGGACAGGAAACATTGGCTGTAATTGAAGCTACAGTAGATTTTTGAAGGAAATAGAATGGAGGAATTGCTGGATAGTGGAGGACGTCGGGAAAAGTTGAGGTTGCTAACAAATACGTTTTTTTCGTTTGGTTTGGAATGAAGAACCATCGTGACTAATTTGCATACAAATAAAGAAAGCTTTCCAAGTACATTAAAGAATTTGTATTGGAGGAAACGTTCTTCAAATTCCTGCGCATTACTACTTGCATTTAGCCTTGATTGAACCAATTCAAACAGCTGTTTACAGAAAATTGAAATGGAAGCTCAAAATGTGGAGTGACGGATTAAAATAGAAGTTTTAAGTACAAATTAAAATTGGTTACTATTACTTTGCGTCACAACAATGAATAACTCTTTTCTTGGACAATATCACATTCTTCTTGTACATTTTTCTATGACGGACCAGCCTTCCATAAACTTTCCTTTATATATTCGTAAATATGTATATTTAGGGGAAATGAACACCAATAAATCTTTTGCATACCACCTTGTGTCGGCATTTTAGCTACTCCTACAAAGACTCTCTTGCATATCATGAGCTTGTATCGGCACGCCAATTACACCAAAATCTCCCACCATCATTAAATATGTATTTTTAGTTGTAAAATCCAAGCATGATTGCTTGTTACATTTTTGTAACATTTGTTCTTTTTTTGTTTTTCTAAACATAAACTAATGCAATCACACTTTAATTGCATGTGTTTGGTGGACAAGTTTTGACGAGATTTCTCCTAAGTACTACAAGCACGCATATTGTAAGAAAAATATTTCTGGGGAGAGACAGAGACCAAGTTTTTTTTTCTCGAAATAATCTGTGTTAAAAATAAAGCCCCAAAAAACATTAGATTACATCTTTGCTTGATCCCGTAAATTTTGTTTCTTAAAGCTAAGCTACCCACAGAAAAATGCACGCAATCAAGTGCGCGGGAGAGGGCAAGGTACGTTCTCATGGGAGATGGAGGAAATACTATTTTTGGGAGAGTTGAGCATTATATTACGTGGCTAGTGAGATTCTACGGTGAAAGTAAGAGACTACTGAGGAGCTCTCCCACTCTTGCAAATGAAAAACTCTTGGCTGCCTCTGAACAAGACTTTACAATGGCCGTATCACACGCACTCTTTCCCCTGTCACGTGTAACGGCATAAGCAAATAAGCCCCAAAGTCTTAGCATTTTGTGGGAGACGTTAAGATCCTTTCTGGAGCTGTGGAATGAAGCACCATGCGTTGGCGGTGTTGACATTCCCAGTTTAATGTGTAATTGCATTACGTTGACCAGGTATGCCTGTTGTACGTAGCTATGACTATATTAAAACATTTGTATATTTACGCGTCTCTATACAAAAGATCCTCTTCTGGTCTTTTCCTTTCTGTTTTTGTTTTCCCCCCTGACTTTCCTTTCTCAAATATTTCCCTGGGCTCAGGACAAGACTGGTCGCTGGTTTGCTCCTTTATGGTATTTACTCTTTTAAGTTAGATTGCTCTTGCGTGAGATGCGTATTTACTTTCACTTTGCCCCTTTCTCTTGCATTTACCACGTTACTTGTATCTTTTCCAGTTTCCCTCTTTCTTTTGCTCTTTCTTTGATCCTTTTTGTTTCTCATAGCTTTCTTTGTTGGTATACCCATACATTTTGTTGACACTTTCTCGGTTTTCCCCTCAATCTCACTCATTTTTCTTTTACCTTTCTCTCTCGCTTCCGTTTTCCCAAATCTCGTTTTCTTTCTGTTTTTCTGTCTGGTCCCAATTACGCTTCTTTCTCTTTTTTCCTGTTTTCCTATTTTTCCTGGTTTTTCTCGTTTTTTCTCTTTTTTCCTGTTTTCCTATTTTTTCCTGTTTTCTGTCGTTGTTTCTATTTTCTTCTGTTTTCATCCTGTTTTCTCTCGTTGTTTCTATTTTCTCCTGTTTTCCTATTTTCTCCTGTTTTCTCTCGTGTTTTCTATTTTCTCCTGTTTTCTCTCGTTTTTTCTATTTTCTCCTGTTTTCTCTCGTGTTTTCTATTTTCTCCTGTTTTCTCTCGTTTTCTCTTGTTTTTTCTATTTTCTCCTGTTTTCTCTCATTTTTTCTAGTTTCTCCTGTTTTCTTATTTTCTCTAGTTTTTTCTATTTTCTCGGTTTCCTGCTTTCTCTCATCTTTCTATGTTCACGCTCTTTTGTCTCTTAATTGTTTGCTGTTTCCATTGCGCTTTCTCCTTTTTCTCCCTATTTGCAGCTATTTCTATCCCGTTTCTCTTGTTTCTTTATTTCTGCCTAGCTTTTGCTATTTTTATCACGTTTTCTCCTTTCAATATCGTCTCCTTTTTATCTTGTTGTCTTTCTCGCTCTTACTTTCCGATATTAATAATACTTCCTTCAAAGTCTCTCCCATTGCTTGGTTTTTCCCATGCTTTTTCCTTTTGTCTCCGCCTCTCCTCTTTCCACGTTCTCCCCTTGTTCGCACTGCCTTTCTTAAAACTGGTAATCCTATTTCCCCTCGAGTTTTCGTAACCCAGCAACTTGACTCTTTCCCCCGTTGCTGTGAGCATATTTTGAAAAACCATGTCAGTTGGGGATTCTTGAGGCAGCGGAATAAGTAGTATTAGCGGAGTAGTAGCAGATTAAGTGCTTCATGGAAGAAAACATAGTAATAAGATTTTTTAGGCTGTTTTTCCCCCTTTTTTTAATATCTTGTGCATCCAAACTCATTTCTTTTCCTGGTTCAAACCATCAACTCTTTCTCTCTCTCTCTCTTCCTCTCTTGCTTTCTCTGAACTGGAGGAGGAAAAATGAATAGCAGTAGTATTTTTTAATTTATTTTTTAATTGAAGTTTTTAACCCACTTTTTTGAGGGGAACTAAATCTCCGCCAACGTACACATGTATTTCATGTAGCCATGTATATCCCGATTTTGAGCATATTCACAAGTTTCTGTCATTTCCAAATCCTTGAAAACTACAGTGGAGGAGCCTGAGGAGAAAGGAAAGAGTGAGGAGAGAGCGAGAAAGAGATAGAGAGAGAGAAAAAAAAAGGGAAAGAAGAAAAGAAAGACTTGGGAGAGAAATGGATTAGTAAGATTTGATATGAGAGAAGCCCTGGGATACCAGCCTGGCGTTGTAGTTGTAGTAGCTTCACATGTGCCACAACTAATAATCCTCCTTAGTATGACTTCACTGGCACATTTCCCTCCGCTGCAAAGGACGATTACTGAACAAGGCGGAGTCAGCTTTCCAATTACCTGGATTTAGACCGCTTAATACTTTTTTTGTGCAACGAGCTCGGAGCAACGCATGTGATTATGCTCACACTTGGGGATTTATTATACTTTGGAGGATGTACACAGTAGTATAAATTTCGAATCAATATTGCATGTAATTGCATACTATCAAGTGGAGTCAGATTTTCTGTCCTATGATTTATGCTTGGATACTTTCATCCCAAAAATTCCCCTTTCTCCCTTCCCGTCCCTGTACAACCTTTTTAATATGCGGGAGATGCACCACAAATGCTGACATTACTCAATTGGAAGTTGTTCGTATGTGTAACGTTTAGTAAATGTAACGTAACGTTCAGTAAATGGAGGGTAATGTGACGTTTCGTCGGAAAATATATATGACACTAAGAGATTTGGGCGGTTGGGGGAAATCAATGAATCAGTTTATTTGTTATCCGAATTAGTATGTCTCGTTGATTTCACAGGGACTTACATATACGTATACATATATATACATGGGAATACAGATCGTTTTTATTGTATATGTCAAATGATTTAACTTTTGTCTTTGTCTTTCCACCACGGCATTGTCTCCTTTAGTGTATGGGAGCTACCAAAAAATAAAAGGGATTCCCCACAGTGAATGTAATATAGTGAAAAACGTCCGACATTTATCAGTACACATTACTAGCTGGAGCCCATGGGGGTATCAAAAGGGATTTAAAGTGGAACTCAAAGCCCTGGAACGGAGGAAAACGTGTCCCATCTGTATTTTCCTGACGATCATCTTCCCCTAAAAGGAAAGGCGTTTCACACTGATAGCGCCAAAAATTTCTACTTTATGCATATTTCCCTTTGGCCCCTGCTTTAACGTAGTCAGTAGTAGTAAGGCTATTGATGCATTTGAATTGGAGATCATGAGGAGGACATTATGATAAATGCTACATGAGGGAGATGGGCAAAAACGAAATTTTTTAACGGTACTCGGGGATATGAGTAAACTTAATATATAGTTAATATTAAAGTTAATATTAGTTATTTACAAAAAAAAAAAACAAAATCACTTGTATAAAATTCATTGGAAACACATGTATTTGAAATTCCTTTAAAATAAGTTCCTTTTGGAGGATTATGATAGGAAAAGGGTAATTATAATTCAAGTCTTATCAGGAGCTTCCTCCCAACTGCATTGAAGGTATTACGATGGGTCTACTTTAAATATGCATACAAATGTATTACCTTTTTTTTAAATCAGTGCTTTCCAATCGACAAAGTAGTTACCGAGACCAGAAGAGAAATGGAGAGAATTAAGAAATCCTTTGCACTCTTCTCTCCTCTTCCTTTCGTCACTTCACTCACTGCCTCCGTATGGAGATTTCACATTTGAAGGTATAATTCCCCTCTTTCACACCGTCCTTTTCCAATGCCTCCCTTGAAAAAGGGTAAAATATATATAAATATATATAACAGACGGTTCCACAATGTCGTTGACGTGGATTTCCCCCCGATGAGAGATTTCCTTTTAATCTTTTACTTTTTTCCCCTTCCTTTTCTTTTGAAGAGTAAATCCGGGGGAAAAACGCGTTTTTATGACACGAGAGGTAAAGGGAAAGTTTTTTCGTCAAGAATATTCCAATTTCAAGGGAGGAACTTTTACTATTCTGTGATATTTTCTCCCTCTGGAGCGCAAGATATATAGAGAAAAAAAATAGATTATGAAGTTTAGATCTTGACAGAAGTTGGTTTTTGTGTTGGTTTTTTTTTCTTGAATTTTTACCAAATGGCGTGGGAGGGAATTTTGATATTTTTGTAAATGTCTAGGGGAAGCAGAGAAAAAGAGAAAAAGAGAGGGGAGGGGAAATTCTTCTAGTAAACCGATAGCCTACAGAGAAGCTCCCGCTGATGAACAGGAAACATGTGTTCTCTTCGAACGCTCCCGTCACACTGCTGGCACAGTGTGGAAAGAGCTCTGCTTTATCCTCAGTGTAGACATAACCCTTTTGGGACTCCAAGTGGAATCGTGCTGGTGGTTTCCTTCCACTGTACTTTTTTTTTTATATATTTTTTTTAAAATATTTTTTTATAAGTAGGTGGCTGCTTGGGAAGAAGAGAGCAAGACCTCCTCTCCTCCCCATGAAGACTCTTCTCATGTTTTTCCAAAGGAAATCAAGGAGCAAGGAGGGGAAGGGGAAGAAGAAACAAAAATAAAATATTATGCCTACTATTTCCTCTCTCTCCTTTTTTTTCTCTCCCATTTTTTCCTCTATCATTTCCCAACACTCCATGAGATTTCCCCCTTTTTCTCCTTTCCCATATACTGTAGACATAAAAAGTACATATAATATTTTCAAGTGCATCCCTTTCCCTTACTCCACCACAGATAGTAGATACTTAAATTTCCAATTGATCGACAACTTCTATTTGTCTAACTGGGAGTTCCTTCCTCCAACTTTTTTTTTCCTTCTTACATATCCCCTCCTCCCTAACACATGCAAGAGGAAATGGCAGAGAGAGAGAGGGGGGGGGAAGGAAATCTTAGAAAGAAATCTGGGCATTTGAGGAGGGAAAAAGGTAGACAATATAAAGGGTTATAGGAATTGGCTGCTATATAAAGTTTGAGGAAGGAAAGACAGGAAGAAAGATGGAGATTGCAATTGACATGATGCTTGTCTTTCTACCGTGCAAAATAAATGTATCTGAAACTTATCCATAAGGTAATGTAATACATAGGATTCTGAGAAAGAAAAACATATTGGGAAAGTAATGCCTTCATTTATTTTGGGTACGAAGCAACATCATCTTCCTTCATTTGTCTCTCTTCCTTTACGGATGAAAAGGATTAAAGGGAATCATTCCATCGCCTCATAATACTCAATTCCTTCTTCCCTCCTTTCACTCCTTCTAAAAGAATATCAAGTTCAGTGTAGTTACTCATTTATTTATTACAAACTTCCACAATCTACCTTGTTACACCAAATCCTTTTGTATTACACTTATGTACATATAAACCTCCACCAGAGACGACCAATTCGGCGAATAAAAAACTCTGAATAAGGCAAAGGGTTTTCTCCGAATCATGTGGTTCCCGTAATACCATGGCGGGATGTGGAGTTTCAGTATTCCACAGAAGCCGGTTACCTCATGGTTATGAGGAAGTTTTTGAACCCAACATAACACTTCCATATAATTTACATAATTATCCATATATACAAAACATATTATCGGTAGACATAAATACACCCTTTGAAATTTGCACTTGATTGAATTCCCTGGATTTTTCTTACTGAGCAGGTGAGAAAAAAAATATTCTTGCCACCAAATAACTACTACTGACACCTTGGAAAGTGGATGTTTGGTGTTGCTCTGCCAATTAAATCCTGAACCCAGTCCTTGGAAAAGGAAGCCAGTGTAAGAAATAATGGTTTTGTGTGTAAACGCTAGTGACACACCAGCCTTAATCATCGGCACGTTTCCGACAGAGAATGAAAGAGAGAGAGAGAGAGAGAGAGAGAGAGAGAGATTGTGTAAATGTTAGCACGAGAAAGCGACAGAGGGAACAGAGAAGAGCATAAAGAGACAGTAAAACAGACGGATATGGTAAGAAAAAGAGAAAGCGAGAGTGAGGGAGAAAGAAATATAGACGGAGAAAGTGAGAGAAAGTGGGAGTAAGAGAGCGAGCGAAGGAGAGAGAAAAGGGAGAAAGTCGTGGAAAATATTAGCTATTGTTGGTTTCAACCTATTGCCCTTCCCTTCATATATATATGTATATATGAATATATCTATATATTGATACATACTTTGGTTCATATATATATACATATATATGTATATTATATATACATACTTTTGTTGAAAATCTCCTACTCTGAAATGTACGCCCATACAAATTATAGTGTGTGGCGGCCATGAAGTTGTGACCGCTACAAAAGGGGGAATTAGAGGGAAAGGCGAGAAAAAGGAGAGGAAAGAGACCGGTTTTCGGCTCCTTCCACTTTTCTCTCCATATTGCAAATCTAGCATCCTCGTCGACGCCTCGTCTTTACTTTTTTTTTTAAGAACCTGTCAAAGCTCTGATGACTGGCCTTTAGATCTCCTCTTTCTCTTCACACACACAGGGACAGGCATGGGCACATCCTTACAAGAAGAAGGAGTAAAAAAAGAGGTTTTGTTGTGGCGCAAGCATTGCTGGACTTGATATTTTCAGTCTGTGTACATTGTACCCACATGATAGATAGCCAGCACAAAAGGGAAGGACCAGGCGAGTATCATAGCTTGGACGAGCACTCCTTTGTATGAAATGAGGATGGCACATACGTAATACAAAGGGGGACGCCAAGGAAGATGGAGGAGGAGAGGAAGAACAAGAAGAAACCGCAGAGACCACAAGGGAAAATCTTTTATTGTTACTTATAAGGGTGTCACATGTACTTATATGGGATCCGTTTTTTAACATTATTCTCTGGCTGTCTACACTTCCCTTTGCTCTCTTCTATACGCTTATACTCTCTGTCCCTTACACCCTTTCTCTCTCCTCTCTCTCTCTCTCAAACTCAATTATTTGCTTGGCTAGCGCGAATCCATGGCAGCTCTGCCCAAGCTTAGAGAATGTGGAGATATGAAATGAGAATGGAAAGACACAAAATGAAAAAGAGTTCAGCCAATGCGAGGATAGAGGGAGAAAGAGAAACAGAAAAGGAAAAGTACAAGAGGAGCAGGAAGAAAGAGACTACGAGAGCTAAAGATTGGGGGGGGGGAAATCAAAACAATGAAAGAGAGAGAAAACTCAAAAGAATGAAAGAGAAAAGAGAGAAAACTCAAAAAATAATGAGAGAGAAAAGAGAGAATACTCAAAAGAATGAGAGATACAAGAGAGAATACTCAAAAGAATGAGAGATACAAGAGAGAATACTCAAAAGAATGAGAGATACAAGAGAGAATACTCA
>JAQGBT010003451.1:0-19584 GCA_034698585.1 Disparrhopalites patrizii | reverse complement strand
CTCCCTCTCTCTCCCTCTCTCTCCCTCTCTCTCCCTAGATTTCCCTCTCTCTTTCTGTCTCAGGCGCTCTAGCTTTCTCTTGTATGCCCTTGTTTTTGTTTCTAGTAAATACATTTTTCACCCAATTCCCCTAGCTTTAATTACATATCTTGTTGCTCGCTAAACTTATTTCTACCGCCTTTTTCCTTCCTCCCATTTCTATTTTGACACAAGGCAGAGCCGAGAGAGAGAGGAGGAAAACAAAGTTTTGAAAAGGCTTCCCAACTTTTTCTCTTTCCCGTTCATTCTTTCAGCCGGTGATAGAGGCGTGAATAAAATATATCTTCTTCCTATACAAGAAGGAACTTGCGAGGGTGGTTGAATGCTGTTTCTATATCTTTCATTGATTTTTTTATTAATAGGCAAACGATTACAAGAAATTCTTAGAGGGAAACAACCCAGCCACAACTATACTCGTTTTTTAAGGAGAAACTTCTGACTGGAATATTTCGTTGTAATAAGTGGAAAGGCATACTGCAGGCTCTTATACAAGAAGGATTCTTCATCCATACAAAACGGATCAAGGGATTTCTGGGGGGAAAGTTTATTGAACTTCTAATTATAGACATTTGTGGTGAAAACAAACTGAATTATTTACACGTGGACATCAATTTCATTTTTAAACTTTCTCTTCAACTCAAACGTTAGTGTGTTCGTATAGTCATGTTGAAGAAAAACATTTGCCAGCAAGAATGCCCTAGAATTGTTACGCATTTGAACACAAGTTCCAAATAAAGTGAACCTGGAGAAAGTAGAAACTGAATAAATCGCGAAAAGAATTAAACAGCCAATAAAAACGCAAACACGTACGGTGAAGGTGGAAACGACAAAACGCGGTTTATGTAACGTCGATGAGAGTCGAAAAGGCGAAAGCAGAAAAACGTGGAAAGGAAAACGTCAAAAGTGAAAGCACATTGAAAAAAATTAAAACCAAAATCGAACTATAAAACAGCAACGGAACGGTTCATTCTAAAGTGGAGAAAAGCAACAACCGAAAAGTATAAATTTTGCTCTCCTATAATTCTAATAAACTACAAATTGTGTGTATTCAAAACAATTAAAAATACTTCTATTAAAAATAACAACGCAAAACTGGAAAACAAAAGAATTTAAACACAGCTTATGAACAATTTCATCTGAACATATTAACTAAAACGGAACTCAATTAAACAGTGTGGGAACAGTGAAGAATAATAGAAACTCCGGGCAAATTTGAGAAATTATGGTAAATGTGAGTTGCAAAAAGTGACACGAGACAAGTTTATATATTGGATTAAAATCTAATCTCAATTGAACGTGAGGAGGCGACAAAAACACATTTTCCTGTTAAAGCTATATCCAAACCGGTGAAAGACCTATGCTGGTTAGCTGCGTGAATAACGGCATTTGAATAAAAGGCCAAAGCTACAGTGAAAATATACATATATTTGCAGACAGTAAAAAATATGGTAGGAAAATTAGCACAATTCTTAAACTGAAACGTCACTAACTGAAATAAAAAAAAAGCAAAATAGAAGGCAAAGCAAAGATCTTGTGAATGAAAGTAAAAAGCCGATAAAAATCAATCAGAAGTGTATTGAAAATACAATAAAAAAGAATCCAAGGAGAAAATCAACGGAGAAAGCAAAAGCATACGAAAATGTTGAGAGAAATCAATAACACATCTCAAAAAACAGCAAAAGAGCAAATATAAGGAAACGAAAAGAGAACTTGCAGGAGAAATTACAAACAGAATTAAAGAGAAAACAAAAGAGAACTTGAAAGAGAAAGTAAAAAGAGAATTAAAGATAAAGCTAAAATAGAATTCAAAATAAAGCAAAAAGAGAATTAAAGAGAAAGTAAACCAAGAATAAAGGAGAAATAAAAATAGAACTTGAAAGAGAAAGTCAGAGGAAACACAAAGCAAAGGATAATTGAAAGAGAAAGTCAGAGGAAAGATAAAGCACGAAGAAAATTTAGGGTGAAAGTAAAAATCAATCTTAAAGCAAAAGTATCAGCTAAATTTGAAAGGAAAGCGATCAGAAAAATTAAATGCGAAAGTAATAGGAACTTTTGAAGAAGAAAACTGCAAAGTTGAAGAGAAAGCAAAAGGTGACCACCAAAAAACTACGTTAATAAAACGACATTAACCAAAAACTGTAAGTAAAAAACGACTCATGCTACTGTAAGCAATAATCAACCATAAAAAAACGGAGATAACACCAAGAGATTAGCTAATCCTCCGCGAAAAAACTAAATAGTAAAAATTGAAAGAAAGCCAACATCAAATCAGGAAAGGAAGTGCAAAAAATCACGTGATCAAGACCGAAATTGGAACAAGACGAAGAGTGGAAATCCCTTAAAGAAAAGAGGAGGAAAAGGGCGAAGTATTGGAAATTTGTGATCATCGCTTCTGTGTCAGTGAGTAACATTGAGAATTTTTTGGGAGGAACATCCTCCAACAAAGTCTTGTGTCTTCCCTTTGGCTCACGTATAACCTTCAAGAAGTCAAGAGGAGGAGAGTACAAAGAGGGGAAAAAAGGAGGAGGAGGAGGACGAAAGAGAAAAAAAAATCTTTGGCTCCTCCATTGAAAGAGGCCCATATGTACAAGTGTTCGGGAATTTCTGAAAGGACATAAATTGGTACTTTTTGACTCTTTATTTTCCTTTCCCCCGTTTTTTTCTTCTGGAAAAGGCCCTTCCACCATTTTCCCCAGTTTCCAAAGAGGGAGCAGGTAAATACATAGGAATTTCCCCCTCGTTTTTGCCCTATATCTCTTTCTCTCCCAAGTTCGTCGTACGTGTTGTTTTTTTCTTCCCCTTTTTTATACTTTCGCGGACGTTTTTGCCATTCAGGTCCGTCACTCACGGGGCATCAGTATTCGGACTGAGATCTCTGATTTCTTCCGCATTTACTCTCTCCGCTGTTTACTTGCCAACTCCAACCACTCTGTCGCTTTCTCCTTTACTCTTGGCCGTCTCACGTCAACAGCACAAGTGAGATTTTTTTCACATTCTTCCTATTTTTTCCCATTCTTATTTTCAGCACTTTCTAAGGGTATATTGCAATTCGTGGAGGTTCGTTTTTTTTTACTTACTCCCCATTTTGCTTCCATCCGTCTTTTTCGTGGGATTTATCCAATTATGTATGACTCTTTGTTCCTCTCATCAAGGCTGTCGTATCAATATCTTTACCTTATTGATTCCCAATTCATTTCGCTCTCCTTTTCTATCCTCCGCTTTTTCCTTCGTCTCCAAATTTTCTATTATTTTCTCCGTTTTCCTCCTCATTTTGATCGTGATTGTCTCCTTGTTTGTTTTTCTGATGGTTGTCCTTTTTATCCTACACTTTCGTTCTTTTCACTTGACTTTCCTCCGTTTCTTTCTCTTTTTCATGTGTTTTACTCATTCTCCCTTTCTCTGTATTTTGATTTAATTCGTTTTTCCGCTTCTTTGTTCTTCTGCCTTTTTTGCTGTAATTTTACTCTCGCTTTTCTGCCCTTCCTTTTGCTCTCTCTCAAATTCTTTTCCTCAGATATTCGTTTCTCTTATATTCTGCCCTTGAGCCTCATTTTTTCATATTTCATTCTCCCCTCGAGCATATCTTATTAGCTTTTATTCTTATATATTCAATTTGATCTTATATCCTTGTATTTAATTTATATCTTATATTCTTGTGTTTAATTTCTATCTTACATTCTTATATCTAATGCTCATTTTACTCCTTCAAAATATGTCATCGCACTCTTAATTTTCTGCTCAGAATCGCTCTTTCTCTCTCTCGTTCGTTTCGCTTTCAGCAATAGTCTTCCTTGTCTTTCTTTTTCGTTCAATCTCTTTGTCCTTTCTCTTAATTTCCGCTTCAATCCCTTTTGTTTTCCGCTTAATTTCTCCCACAATTTTGTTCTTTTCTCTTGATTTATTTTGTCAATATCTTAATTTGCTTCGTCAAGCTGTCTTTTTTCTCTTAATTTTCTCTTCAGTCTCTTCTTCTCGCTCTTCATTTCCATTCCAATCTCTTTCTTTTACCTTTTCATTATTATTCAATTTCTTTCGTCTTGCTCTTAATTTCCTTTTCTCTTATTTCCTTTAATCTTTTTCTGTGCGATATTTATTTACCCTCCAATCTCATTCTTCTCGCTCTTAATTTCATAATTCAATTTGTGTTCCTTCTAGCTTTTCGCCTTTTTCATTTTCGGCTTTCTGTATTCATATCGGCCAATCCTGCTTTCTCCATCCATCATCGCCCTTTCAGGGATTGTTTTCACTTGCTCTCCTTATCTGGAAGTATTCTCTCATTTACTTTCGCCTTGGCCGTTACTTTTGCTTTCACTTTCAACTTGACATTGGCTATTATTGATTCAACTATGGAAGCTTTTAAGCAGCATTTATGGTTTATACTCGTGACCTTCGAATTCTTGGATTTCCTACTAATTTGTTCTTTAGCCTCCGTGTAGCTTCTATAATGTTTTGCTCTTTAGTTTTTGGTATTAATTTTTGTATGTATTTGTAAGCGGCATTTTCCTGATGGTTTTTTTCTGTTTGTCGCACGCCCAGTAAACAAATATTTTTTTCGATTTCGTTTCGAGATGGTTGATTCCCTTGACACATATGCTGGCCTTCACTCTGTTAATACTTTCAGTAATGTCATATCTTTCACTTGTGTGGATTGTCCCCCTGTCAATATGTCTTTGTGTGTCCTTTGTTATCCTCTTGGCTCACTTTTTCGGGGAAAGTTCACATTTCGTGTTTCTTAAGGACGGTTCTTATTCTCCATTGTGGTTTCCCTCCCTCATTTTAATCCATGTGTCTCTCCCTTTCTTTTTCGGACTTTCTCCTCCCATCCACCAGCAAACTTTCTCCGTTTGTTTTGTCATGTCAAAAAAAAGCATGCTTAAAGTCCACTTACACACGTCTAAAGAAAAAGAAAAGTTTTTAAGTTAAAAAAAAACTCTCTTTATTTTTCCAACAGTCTCACTCAACTTTCTCCTGGGAAAGTCTCTTCCATCGGAAATTGAACCAAATTGCATTCCAGCGCTGAGTCCTCTTCACAATCCCCATTTTTCCTAAAAAGATTTCTTCCTCCGGAATATGAAGGCGGGAATTTTGATGAAGAATAACAGTCTGGAAGTGGGATTGGGAGGAAAAAATAAAAAATTTGTTCAAGGTCCTCAACTTTCTTCTGGATTTTTTGTGAATGGACATTGTTGGTGCTGAAAAAATAATTTTTATTTTGGAGAAAATATTTTTTGCTGTGGGGCTATTGTCCAGAGTGTTATCTTTGGACTGATCAAATTCTGGGTACATTCTTAATATAAACTTCGTCGTGGGTGGTCTGGAGTATTTCAAATAGCAACCTGGAAATTAATTCTGCTGGACATAAAGACACAATGTAAGTGCTGAACTCCGTGCTTTCTCTGCCAAATATTTATCCCCAAAAAACATCTCTTGAAAATAAATCTCTGGACATTTTTACAGGAATATTTCTCCAGCATTTTATTTATATATACAATATAATTATACAAGAGTTTCTCCTTCAAAATGTTATTTTAAATGTTATTCCTCCAGTGAAATAATGTGCTAGACAGCATTTCTCCCGACAATTGGATTTTAAGCAGCGTTTCCGTATCCAAAAATTGTTTTAAGTATTTACCCCATCAACGGAATGGTTTGAATGGTATTTCTCCAGCAAAAAATTGTTCCATAGTATTGTTTCAGGAAAATATTGGTTTATGCAGAATTTCTCCGGCAAGACGATTCTCCAAATATAATTTACCAGAAAAATATTTCTTCACGGAAATAGTTGTGGAGGAAAAAATCTGCACACAAATATTTCACCAAAAAAATTATTTTCTAAAGAAATAATTCTGCAAAGAAAATTGTCTGCAAACAAATAATTATCCAAACAAGTATTTCTTTGAGAAAACAATTCTCCAAAACAAATAATTTTCCAGGATAATATTTCTCCAGAAAAATAATACTATAGAAACAGTGTTTTTCAGGAAAATAATTTCCCCAGAATAATATTTCTACAAACGGTGTTTTCCAGGAAAATAATTTCCTCAGAATAATAATTCTACAAACAGTGTTTTCCAGAAAAATAATTTCCCCAGAATAATAATTCTACAAACAGTGTTCCCCAGAAAAATAATTCTCCCTGAAACCTAAATCTCCCGAAAAATACTTCCACCGCAAAAACTTTCTCCATACAAAATCCCTGACAAACCGATCTGAACTTTCTCCTCGTCGCACCTGGTGAAAGTTCTAATTCACCACCAAGACTTTGATTGGACAGTGATTGGACAAGGTCAAACTCCGGACAAAAATGGAAATCTCCCCATCCCCCCAGAAGATCCTCTGGCATTTCCAGCGTCTGTAAACCTTCCAGAACTTGTGTCTCTTCATCCCCACATTCACCTTCATTAGCAGGCGAGGCGGACGAACCCCGAAAAAAAGGACGGAAGTAAAGGGAAAAAGGGAGAGAAAAAAAGGATATTTTTTTCCATTTTTGTTTGAAACCAAGAAAGGAGTGTGGTGGTGTTGTCCCCCTCACTACGTTTGCAATAAATCACCCCTGACAATCATGACTTCGTTTCTGTCAAAAGGAACCACTTTCTCCGCTATCATTGCCACCATGAATCTTCTCCTTATGGCTGCCATTGCTAATGACGGTAAGACTTTCGTTTTTTTTTTTTGCATCCTTTCCCCCTTCTATTTCTTTGAGGCTTTCCCCCATTCATTCTCCCTCGTCACCTTTTCTTATATGGTGAAATTCGCCCTTCCCTTCCGCTTTTATATCTTGATGTTGTGGGGTCCTTCGGCATGATAATAAAGGCATTCATTCATAAAGGAAATGGAGGGTTCGTGTGAGGGTGTTAAGCCTTTTTGGATAAGGAACCACAGAGAACAACCTCGGTTGCATTATTATATTAAGATCGTTCATCAAAATTGCCCTTGCCAATCCTTCCTCAACGTCTTTGTCGCCCTCTCTTTCTCTCTCTTTCTCTAGCTTTCTCTCTCGTTCTCTCTTTCTCTATCTCGTTCTCTCTCTTTTTCTAGCTTTCTCTCTCGTTCTCTCTCTTTCTCTCTTTCTTTCTCTTTCTCTTTCTCTCTCTTTCTCTCTCGTTCTCGCTCATTATTTCTCTTTCCCTCTTTTTCTTCCTCATTCTCTCTCTTTCTATTTATCATTCTCTCTCCTTCTATCACTTTCTCTCACTTTCTCTTTATCATTCTCTCTCCTTCTCTCAATTTCTCTCTTTCTTTCTCTCTTTCTCTCTCTTTTGCGTTGGCCTTCTCTGCCGCATGCCAATACATTCTCTGGTGTCTGGCTTTAGAATATCAATTTTTTTGGCGGACTTTCCCCGTATAAATTCATTGGGGTGGGAAAAGAAAGGAATAAACCACTGATTTATTACTGTGAAAGGTTTCCATGAGCGGCAAGCTTCATCCGCTGGCTCTCTTTTCTCAACTCATCTGGCACAAGGAAATGTCATAGTTGTTTTCACCAACATTCCTTCCCTCCCACAAGAAAATATGCATGGGACGAGGATGTATGACAGGAGAAAAACGACCTTAGAGATGGAGGGAGAGGGCGCCTGGGAGAGGGCATGAGGGGCAAAGGGAGAGTGCTGGGAGGAATGAGGGAGAAAGTGAAAAAGGGAAGTGAAAACACGAGATTGGGAGATTTCGGTAAAATGGGGAGATAAATACGGCAACTTGGGAAGGGAATCGAGGAGAAAAATATGGAGAGATGGAGAGAGTCTGAAATGGGTAGAGAGTGGAATGTGAAAAATTGTAGGGAGAGAAAGGCAGAATTGGTGAAAGTAAAGGTTATCCAGGGTGGAAGCAAACTAATTTGGTGCCAGAAATACAGCGATTAAAAAATACGGAGAGAGAAAATACAACACGTATACAGAGTGAGAGAGAGAGAAAATACAAAATGTACATATAGAAAGTGAGAGAGAGAAAATGATAAATATATAAAAAGAAAAAGAAAATATATAAAGAGAGAGAGAGAAAGTAATAAATACTTCAATAGAAAAAGAAAAGAGAAAAAAACAAGTACATATATAGAAAAAGAAAAGAGAAGACATTAAATACAGAAATAGAAAAAGAAAAGAGAAAATATAAAGAGGGATAAAATAATAAATACATAAAGAGAAAAAGGAAATAAAAAAATATAAAGAGAAAGAGAAAATCAAATATTATACATAAAGAGGGAGAGTGAAAAAAGAAAAATTAATAAAGAGATGGAGAGACAGGAAAAATTAAAAAATACAAAGAGAGACAAAAAAAAATAAAAAATACAGAGAGAAAGAAAGACATAAAAATAAAAATGTATAAAAAGAGAAAGACAGAGAAATAATAAAAAAATACAAAGAGAAAGAAAAAATCAAAAAATACAAAGAGCGAAATAGACAAAAAATACAAAGAGCGAAATAGACAAAAAATACAAAGAGAGAAGGAGACAAAAAAAAATGAGAGAGTGAAAATTCAAAAATGCAAAGAGAGACAGACGCAAGTTTGTACTAAACGAACACCCAAAAATGCAGAAAGAGAGCGTCGAAAACGGGGAGAAAGGAAGTTCATATTTAGTAAAGAAATAGTAAAAAGATCCCAAAGAAACCACGATATAAATGTGAAAGAGGCAAACCCAGAGAAAAACACGTTGAAAGCCAAGCATTTGTGAACCAGCAAACAATCTCAACATACATAAAGAAAAAGAATATAGTAACACGGATATTTTTCAAGCTCCCTTTCACCAGCAGCAAAAAATTCAGCGAAGCGTAGTAACCAAAACTTCCACTCATTTTCTCCTCAAAGCCTGAAGGAGCTTATTTACCCAGAAAAGAAATCACACCAGAGCACCCAAACACAATTCATGAGCTCCATATATGAAAGGTATTAGCTAAGCCAGAATATCTCCCTGTAAAAAAAAGCAGAAAACGAGGAGAAAGTAAACGTCCCGAGAACACATTGGAGTAAAACAATGGAGACGAAAAATGAATCCTTTGGAAACCGAATGAAAGGGGGGAAACTGGAGAAAGCGGCGGAAATGACAGTGCAAAAGGAAAAGAAAATATTGGGTATGGGGAGACCTGGCAGGGCAAATGACACTGGGTAAAGAAAGGAAGCTGGGGGAAAGTAAAGGACAGGCCGGGGAAAAGAAAGGAACCACATTCTCCTCCCAAAGAATAAATGAAATGAAGTGAATGTGAAATATGCAGAGGGAGATAGGCGGAGGAGGAGACGAGAGAGAGAAAGTCTTAGGGGGGAAACAGGTGAATGGAAGGAAGACCGAAGGTTGAGGGGAGAAAAGCTATTCAAATATAACGGAGGGAATTCAGGGTTGGTGGAGGTAAGATATTAGGCCCTCGTAATAGTAATGATGAGAATGATGGTGATGAGAAGGGTATTAACTTGAAGATATTACATGAATACCCATCTTATGAGACGGGTGGCTGGGTGGAAAATGGGAATGGGCGAGGAGAGGCAAAGACACAGTGGGGGAGGGTCGTGACAGAGAGAAAGAGAGTGCAAGAGAACGAGCAAGTGCAAAAATAACAGAGAGTGCAAGAGAAGGAGAGAGTTCAAGAGAAAGTGCAAAAGAAACAGAGAGTGCAAGAGAAGGAGAGAGTTCAAGAGAAAGTGCAAAAGAAACAGAGAGTGCACGAGAAAGAGAAAGTTCAAGATAAAGAGAAGCAGAAAGAGTGGAAGAATGAGACACCAACGGAGTGAGAGACGATGAAAATGTGAAAAAAAACGTAAAGAAAAATGAAAAAAGCACAGGACGAGCGAGAGCCGGAGAAACAATGACTAATAAAGTAAAAGAGCGTCGACAAAGAGAGAAAGAGTGAAGGAGAAAAATGGGGGATAACAGAGCAACAACGGAGAAAACGAACGGGAAAAACATTTAAAGGGAGGGAAAAAAGATTCCTGGACAAAGTCAGAGTAAGATATGGAGAAATCAGAAGAAACAGAAAGTGAAAAAGCAGGTAAACGAAAGTGCGAAATACATACGAGAAGGCTAAAAAAATAAACGTAAAGAGAAAAAAGAGAATAAGAGCAGTGGAGCGAGCGAATTAAAAGAAAACGGAGAGGGAAAATATCAAAAAGGGAGACAACAGAGAGGGAAAATATCAAAAAAGGAGACACCAGAGAGAGAAAATATCAAAAAAGGGAAAACAGAGACAGAAAATATCAAAAAAAGAGAAAAGAGAGAGACAGAATAGGAGCAGAGAAGAGGTTGAAAAAATTTGAAAACAGAGAGAGAAAAGCAAAACAAGGGGAAAATAGCGAGAGAAAAAAGCAAAAAAGTAGAAAACAGAGAGAGAAATACAAACAAAGAAGAAAACAGATAAAAGGAGCAAAGACATAAAAGATAAAAAGGAAGGGTCCACGAGAGAGAAAAGGAGAGGGAATGCGAGTGAAACAAAAAAGGAGGGAGATATCAAGCGACAAAGAGAAAAAGAGTTGAAAGGCAAGGAATGGATAGTATAAGAGAGAAGTATAAAGGAAGAAAGAGTAAGAGAGAAGAATGGAGAAAAAGAGAGGTAGACGGAGAGCAAAACGGAGGGAAAATGAGATTAAAGTGAAGAAAGAATGAGAAAAGAAGATAAAGACAGAGGAAGGGAGACATAAAAGAATATCAAAGTGAGGGAATGGAGACAAAAGAAAGAAAAGATGTATAAAAGAAGGGAGAAAGGTGTGCAGACGAACATGAGAGAGAAAAATGAGGGTAGAAAATTCATAATGAGATCCTCTCTTGTCCTCCCTCCTTCGGCTTCCTTCCCCATGCTTTCTCCAGTGGAACACACGCTCGCGCATTTTTTTGAAGATTGATTGGTTTTTTTCTCCTAAGGAAGAAAATCTCCATTCCAGATTGGCAATATGGATTGAATGTCATTGCAATATGCTCCCCTTTATATGTATGATCTTAGGTCGGATCTATTTTTACATGTAAAATGGTGTATTTCCAAGGATCTTTTTCCTCCTGGATCTTTGCTCCTGGGTTTTAATTTTGGTCGAGCTATTTCCTTTTGCCGTAATAGGAATCCCGGGTAATATCCGCAACTTCTGGGGATGGCGAAATTTTTATTTTCAAGTAAAAAAATATTACTTGTGCTTTCACTCGGGGAAAAGTCCCATCGGATTTTTATATTTGATTAAAATTCTGTTCGCACTACCTCCAAGGTGAATGTGCAATTTGGACTGTTGAAACAATTAAGGAATAAAATGTACTTTCTGCACTGAAATAATAGGTTTTGCTATTTTTTGTGGGGTGACTGCCCTGTTGGGTAATGGGACATTGCACTTATAATGTACTTATTATTGTTAGGTTTTGCGATGTATGTGGCACATTCTACAATGTTTCGGAGCATTCTCGTTGCCTGGACATTTTCCCTATTATATGTTCCGTCACATCATTATTTGTATTGGCAATGTGGTTGTTTTGCTTTTGCCATATCCATGGTAGTTTCTTGTCAGACTGTTTTTTAGGATCAAGTTTTCTTATTTGATAGAAAGAAGAGATAATAGAGCATTGAAAGGTTGCTAGGCCGTTGTTCAGTTCATCTCGATTTTCTTTTTCTCCCCTTTGGCCCTCTATTTCCCTTTTTTCTCTATGGTTGGCTCTTTATTTCTCTTTTTTCTCCACGTTTGGCTGTCGTTTATTCATTTCTCTCTTATTTTCCTTTTTATTATCCTTTTCTCTCTCATTTTCTTCTCTAGTTGGCTCTCTCAATTTTCCTTTTTTCTCTTTAGCTTTTCATTATTACTCATTTAGCCTCTTGCTTCTCAGTTCTCTTTCTCGTTTTTCCTCCATTTTGTCCCTTTCTCTCTCGCTAATTGTTCGTCCATTTTCTCCCTTTCTCTTTCTCTCTAATTTTACCTCCATTTTCTCTCCTTCTGTCTCATTTTTCCTGCTTTCTCTCACTTCCTCTTTCTCGCTCTATTCTTTCCTCCAATTTATCTCTCTCTCTTTTTCCCTCCATTTTTCCCTTTCGTTTTCTCTCTATTTTTTCCTCCATTTTCTTCCTTTCTCTTTTTTCCTTTATTTTCTCCGTTTCTTTCTATTTATCTTTTTTCCGCCATTTTGTCCCTTTATCGTTCTCTCTCTCTTTCACTTTTCCCCTCCATTTTTTTCATTTTCTTTCCATTTTTTCATTTTTTTTCATTTTTTCATTTTTTTCATTCTCTCTCTTTCCGTCCTCCATTTTTCTCTCACTTTCCGTCCTCCATTTCGTTTGTCTTTCTCTATTTCTCTCTTTCAGTCCTCCATTTTGTTTCTGTTTCTCTATTTATCTCTTTCAGTTCTCCATTCTTTCTCTCTATATTTTTTTCCTCTATTTTCGCTCTTTCTTTCTCCCTCTCTAATTCTCTCTTTCTGTTCTCCATTTTCTTTCTTTCTCTCTCTCTAATTCTCTCTTTCTGTTCTCCATTTTCTTTCTTTCTCTCTCTAGAATTCGCTCTGTATGTCCTTTATTTTGTCTGTTTCTTTCTCCTTCTCTTTCATCCCCTGCGTCTCTCATTTGCCTCAATTTTTTGTCTCTTTTTGTCTCCTGTCGTCCTTTATCTTTCATGTTCACCCATTCTGCCTCTTTCTTTTTTGTTCTCTCTCTCTCTTTTCCCTTTCTCACTTTTCCCTCTCATTTTCCCCATTTGCTCTCATTCTCATTTTCCAGATACCCAAAAGGAGCCAGACAGTTGTATCAAAATCCCTTCACTCACCCTTCATGGAAAGATCCCTTCTCTCCAGTCCCATCCCGCACCCCTCTCATTGGATCCCACCCATAAAAAGGAGGATGTGGGAGGAAAGTTTAAAGGAAAAAATCTTGTGAACCTGAGAAGGAAATGGGGAAAAGAGAAGAAAAAAACTGTTGAATGTTTTTGAACGAGTTTCTCCCCCTCCCCCTTGTCTCCCCCTTTTAAAACCTATATGTTACGAGTGGTTCCACATAAAGGACGGTGTACACGGTGAGGAGTAAAAAGGGGGGAGGGTGAGAAGAAAGGGAAGAATGGAACAATGGAAAGAAAGAAAGTGTTTGCATAAGGCAAAGGACTTACATAAAAAGAAGTGCAAGACGAAAAGAGTTTTTTTTCCCAGTCTTTCTTCTCCCCCTGAAAGGAATACGTGTGACGGGAGAAGAGAAGGAAAAAAATTGGAATCTTATACAAGACGACTTTCCCTTGTTTCTTTTATTTTCTGTGTTTGCAACTGTTTTTTCCATTCCTTTTTCTCTACTCTCAGCTCCTCTCTTTTTGGGAGCGTCAAGTCCATTTACACATTTTAAATGAGCCCTACACTCCTCCGTTTCTTGTGGGGCATCAATCCCTCATGCTCTTTCTCTTTCCCCTTTGTATTTGGCAGCTGTCTCCTCCGCCTTTCCCTTCCGTATTCTCCCCGGCTTCATTTCCCTTTTTTTCTTTCGTCTATTTGTCTCTCTCCCGCCCTCGTTTTTCATCTGTTCTCCTTGTCATTCCCCTTTTTTTACCGGGGGATATATGTTACAGGCTTGGGCGGGATATTTGAATCGTACTAGGCTACTATTTACTGAAGATTCTAAAGATTCTGGATTAGTTTCGGGATTGCTGTTACCAATTTCCTACCGAAAAGGGTGTACATATGGCTTTAAATCCATCTGTGTGTATGTACTATAGAGAACCCTTTAATTGCTCAATGTGGGTGCACTATACAGACGACTCTCTCTATAACATCATCCTATAAAGCAGCACATTTTCCCCGTTATAGACAAGAACGTTTATGGAAAACAGACATTTCCATGTTAACAATTGGAGAAAGTTTTTCAGGGAAGCAGTTTTTGTTTGAGTCTACTGAGTGAGAACCGTTATAATGGAGGCCGTTATAAGGAAAGCCGAATGCACAGTCAACTCTCTCTATAACATCGCCCTATAAAGCAGCACTTGTTCCCCATTATAGAGAAGAACGTTTATAGAAAACAAACATTTCTAGGTTAACAATTGGAGAAAGATTTTGAGGGGAAAGTTTTTTGCTGCTGTTATAGAGTGATAACTGTTATAAGGGAGACCGTTGTAGGGAAAGTCGACTTTAGATTGTTATAAGCAACTGGGAGTTGCCAAATATAGGGAAACATCTCCTCTTACAGTGCATAAATGCGTATATGTATCTATATTTGTATTTCCAATTTGGACTGCGATAACATTGAATTCTTCAATTGCGCAATTATCCAATTATGACTATTAATCAGAATATTTTTTACTTATTCTGCTACTGCTATTAAAGTCTATTAAAATCTCTATAACGCTCCCTTGTATAACGCTCCCGTATCGTAGCTCCCTTGTAACGGCTTTCTCTCTATAACGGTGGAAGAAAATGCTAGGCTGAGAAGCTTCTCCGAATGTTTACATACAAACTTCTGTCCTCTACAATGGTTTTTCGCTATATCAGGAACAATTTGCTGATATATGGGGAACCGTGATAGAGAGAGTCGATTGTATGTACTGGGATTTGCGCCTGAGCAAAATTACTCAACTTTCTCGATGTAAATGATGCCTAATTTTTTCCTGGGTTAAACTTTCGCCAGATTTCACATGAAGAGTTTCATGAAACTTTTTTTTAATATTCCTTACTGGTATTTAGGACTGATTTGACCTTTTTACAAATTGCAAATTTTGATATTGGGATGATTTTGAATTTTCTTCGGGCTACGAGCGTTGCATTTTATATTTTTATCAATTTAATTTTGGACTTTCTCTTTATTCTTATACTGAACTTTCACGAGTCTATTTTTCTTACATTTTTACCTGGTTCTTTGTTTAATTATTAAATATGATTTTAGACGTCCTCTTAATATGATTTTTGGACTTTTTCCAGACTATATTTTTTCCCCGTTCATCCACCAATTTCATTTGTTTTAATACACATACACAGATACGTATATTAGGTATACTAATATAATTACATATGTGTATATATATTTTTGTAAAATAATTTTGTTTGGTATTAAAACCTGCTGTTTCTTTGTTTACGCCCAACGCCAATCAGTTTATCCTTGAATTTCCTCATATAATAATCAACATATTATAGTTACATCCATGCCCATCAGCTATTTTGCCTCCTACAAACAAATTTTTTTTTTCGCTATTTCTTTTAGAGGTGTTACGCTTTTAGTTTTAGCCATCGGATTAGAAGATGTTATTTTTCGTCCGTTAACAACATTTCCAAATTATTTCTCTAATTGCAAGTTGTTTTTTCAATGATAATAACAACGTGTTTCTTTTGTTCCCTTACTCTGAACTGAATTTGACTTTGACGCCGCTGACTTAATTTTTAATTTATTTTTGTAAAATTTGTGTTTACTTCAGCTTGTTGTAAAGTCAATTTATCCTTCTTCGAAATACAGCATTGCTGTCTTCATGCATGGAATGCAAGAGCTGATTTTTCTGTCACATATACATATCTGATTTAAAATTTCCATTTCTAAAATCTCCTTTCTCCCCTCTTCAAATCTTTCCCCAACCAAATCCCTTCCATTTCTCCCACGCCGATTGTCTGTCATTGTCCTCCTGGCCGTCTTTCTTAGGAATGTACTTACTCCAAAATTCCGTATGTATTTTAATGCTCTTCCCCTGCCGGCATCGTGCCCACATAAAAAAAATGTACAAGTAGATGATGTCAACGCCTTTTATGTCTCAACTCCCCATATTCTGTTAAACTTACTTTTTATCAATCCCCGTATTTTTTCCACTGTATTTGTTTTTATTCCCCCATAAAAAAAACTTGGGAGACGTCACAAGCATAAACATGAATATTGGCTCCATGTATACATTCCCCATAAAAAAAAGTTCATTTCCCTGACCTTCTTTCACCCCTCCTGTATTTCTTTCCAGGGACTAAAAAAAAAAGGGAACAAACCTTTTCGGGGAATTGACAGTTCTTAAAGCGACGGACCCATAAATAAGGAGACAAAATTGGGGATTAAACTTGGAACCGATCATTTTTTCTCCTTTCTTTCCCTTACTTTGCTCATCCCCTATACAAAGACTTTCTCCTACCATCTCCGTGCTTTGCGTTTCGCAGAGGGGGAAATGGGAACAAGGAAAATGACTGTTTTTTGTATTTACGGGAGTGAGAAAGAAAACAGAGGATTTTTTTTTATTATTGCGCCCAGGAAGATGTTAAATGGGAAAGATGGAGGAGATAGGGCTGAGTGAGGGATGTGTCATGTTTTTCTTGGGGTTTTCGTTTTTTGGCAACAAAGGGTTACATATTTTCATACACGGTTTATGATGCGTGGGAGGGAGGCATACAAGGGAGTAAATACAAGGGAGGGAGAGAAACGGACGGAGGGAACGAGATTCCGAGACAAGTTGAAAAGCGGAGAGAAATAATACAAAAGGAGAAATACAGACGAAGAAAAAATATACAGAGCGAACCAGAGACAACAGGCTAGAAATAACGGGAGAAACTGGGAGGAGAGGAGACAGAAATAAGGATAAAAAGAGAGACACATCTAAAAAGAGAACGGACGATAGAGAAAAAAGTAAAACATAGAGAGAGCGAAAACAAGACAGACGGAGATAAACCGAAAGAGAGAGACAGAGGCCAGAAAGCGAGAAAAATCCACAAAAATACAGCGAGGGAAACAAAGAAAAAGAGAGAGAAAGAGAGAGAGAAAGAAACAAAGGAAATAAGAGAGAATCAAAGAGAAAAGGTAAGAGAAACAGAGAGAAAAGGGACAATATGAGAGAAACTGAATGAGAGAGAGAGAGAAAAGGACAGAAAAAAGAAACAGAGAGAAAAGAGACGGTAAAAGAGAAACAGAGAGAAAAAAGGGCAGAAAAAAGAAATAGAGAGAGAAAGGACAGAAAAAGAAATAGAGAGAAAGGACAGAAAAAGAAATAGAGAGAGAAAGGACAGAAACAAAAATAGAGAGAGAAAGGACAGAAATGAGAAACAGAGAGAGAGCGCGAAAAACTGGGCAGAAAAAAGAAACAGAGAAAGAAAAGAGACAGTAAACGAGAAACATAGAGCGAAAAAAAGGTCAGAAAAAAGAAACAAAGAGAAAAAAGGGACAGAAAAAAATAAACAAAGAGAAAAAAGGGACAGAAAAAAACAAAGAGAGAAAAGCGGCAAAAAAAGAAATAAAGAGCGAAAAGAGACAGAAAAAAGAAACAAAGAGCGAAAAGAGACAGAAAAAAGAAATAAAGAGCGAAAAGAGACAGAAAAAAGAAATAAAGAGCGAAAAGAGACAGAAAAAATTATAAAGAGCGAAAAGAGAGAAAAAAGAAACAGAGAGAAATGAAAAGAGAAACACGTAGAAACATAGAGAAGAATGTGCACAAAGAGATGCAGAGAGAACGTCAAAGTGAAAACGAATGAAAAATAGCGGAAGAAGCAAAATTAAAAACAGGGAGAAGCGGAAACAGAAAATGGGAGACCAGGAGAGAGAAAAGGAGAGAAATGCAAAATAAGAGAGATACAGAGCGAAAGAGAGGCAGAGAAAGAGGCGAATAGATAGAGAAAGAAAGAGAGAGAAGGATTGAGAACACGCTGGTGAGAGAGAAAATGAATGAGAGAAAGAAAGAGTGAAAGAGTGGGAAAGAGCAAAAGAGAAAGAGAGAATGAGAGAGAGAGATATATAAAGAGAAGGATTGAGAACGAGCTAGTGAGAGAGAAAATAAATGAATGAGAGAGAGAGCGAGAAAGGAAGACAGAGAATACTAAGCGCTTAGGAGAATAAGAAAGAGAGAATCGGTGGATGTTTTCCTCCATTGTTGTTGTTGTGCTGGGAAATACGTCGGATTTATGAGGCTCCAAACCGAAAGCATCGGAGGAGATTGGGTGGTATTAGGGCGCAGATATCATAAGAACCTTATAAAGGAAGTCAAACGCCAAAGCAGTCTTTCTCCTCCTCCTCCTCCACCTCCCACCCATACTAGGTCGTATTCTCACTCCTGAGAAGGAATAAGTCGTAAGGCGAGAGGAGGATAAAGGAGAAATTGGGAGTTCAATGAAACGAAGTTGTTTTTACGAGTTTTCCAATTTTTTTCTCTCTTTGGATTTGCCCAAGTGCGTGCAATGAGATCGAGTCAGGACAATCGTTTCCTTTTTTTGTTACGTAAACAAAGAACACGGGGATTTCATGGGAATATGATTTCTCTCGGTTTGGGATGCGGCAATTTTATTTCTAACTGTTTTAATCCTGGATTTTAAACTCGAAAAGGACTATTATTTTCATCAATTGTTCATGATTTCCCTCTTTTAAGTGTCATTTTGGTTGCTATAACATGAATGGTTGTCACACTTTTATCGGGGATTTTGATATTAGGTTTGCACACGATATAATTAATGACCTATACATATAATTCATTAGGAAATAATTTTTGAAATTTAATCCAATTCAGGATGCAAGAATTTTAGAAATTTGATACAGTTTAATATTAATATCATTTTAGAATTTAAATGCAAGTAGATATGCATTAATTTTAAAAACTGAATACAGTTTAAACATGCAATAATTTTAGGCATTAAATACAATTTCACATGCAAAAACTTTAGAATTTACATGCAAATGTAGATAGAATAATTTTAGGATTTTAATAAAATTTAATATGCAATAAGTTAGAATTTAAATAAAATTCAATATATGGAATAATTTTAGAAATAAAATAAAATTCAATGCGGAATAATGCTAGTAATAAAATAAAATTCAACATGGAATAATTTTAGTAATGAAACAAAATTCTACATGGAATAATTTTTGTAATGAAATAAAATATATCGTAAGATTATATGCCATAATCTTACGACAATAAATAAATTTTACTTAAGAATAATTTGAAAAATTAATGTCAGAAAATAAAATTCAATATGCAATACTTCTACGGTATTAAATAAATTTTAGCCAAGGATAATGCAGTCAAAACATTAATTTTAGAAATAAATAAATATTCAAATAAAATAAATAAAATGGAATATTAAATCAAAATTAAAATATAGTTTCAGAAATGCAATATGACAATGACATGAAAATAACCCTCAAAAACGTATGTAAAACTATTATAAAAACATGATTTTAGAAAAATATTAAGCAAAATTTAGCAGCTAAATATCCTTCATAAATTTCTCGCATACACCTTCATTTTACAGTCAAAATCTTTTTAAAAAAATATCTCAAAATCCCACTTTCACTCTTTCCCTCTCTCCATCCCATTAGCCTCTCCCCTCCCTTATTTCCCCTAATGAATAAATCCCCCTTCAGAAAACAACCACTCATGCGTAAGGATATGGAGACGGAGAAAACAATAACGGAAATGCCCAATTTTGATCGGGAATTAGTTGACTGCGTGGTGAAAGTGGTGAAAGTTTGTGAAAGAAAGTTATCACCTGGAGCTAAAAAAAATAATCCTTGCCTATGTAAGTATCCGCCAACCCTTTTTTTCATATCCTCCCCCGCCGCCCTCCGTCTCTCTTACCGCCTTTGAAATTCTCTTTGACATGTCTAAAAGCCACAAAGCTTTTGTTCCGTCTCTCTCTCTTTCTCTCTCTCTCTTTCTCTCTCTCCTCTCTCTCTTTCTCTCTCT